>ML388350.1:102703-129270 GCA_005239525.1 Nicotiana knightiana | reverse complement strand
ATATATATATATATATATATATATATATATATATATATATATACGGTACATATGTATATATATATATACGGTACATATGTATGTATATGTAACATATTACAATATTTTCACCAGTATCAAGCTATAATCGGTGAGCAGGCGCCATATTGGGAAACTTCTTATCATATGGAAGTTATATACCGAACCTACTTTGGCCGAGAACCTATGAGCTAGCCCAGAAAGACCGATATACCGAGCCTAGTATGGCCGAGCGCCTATAAGCTAACCTACTACGGCCAAGCAGTTACACGTAACGAGCCTTATAAGGTTGGACAACTATTTTACTTACTATATTGAAGGAGTTGAGTCAGTATCATCAGGTAAGTATATCTCCAGATCATCTTTGAATCACAGTTCCTTTCAGTTATTATATTGTCAGTTCAGTTTTAGCTTTCAGTTATTTTATTGTCTTACATAGTCGGTACATTATTTCGTACTGACGTCCCTTTCCTAGGGATGCTACATTCATGCATACAGATTTAGATAGATAGACTAGTAGACCTCCTCTGTAGGTACTATCCTTGTCCATCTTGATCGGTAAGCTCCATTTCCTTTGGAGTTGTCGGGTCTAGGGTTTTGAGACATATTGTGTATATATGTATATATATTATAGGTACGTCGGGGCCCTGTTCCAACCACAGTACATTCATCAGTAGAAGCTTGTAGATATATGATAAGTAGGGATTTTGACTGCTTATTTGCTCTCTCTTACGTTTTAGCTCAAAAATGCTTGAAGGTGTTCTTGAGAACTAATGAAATGTGCTTTCTTGATAGATTATTGCGAAACGAGCCGATTAAATGAAAATCAACTCAAGGAGTAAAATTGGACAAGGACCAAAAGAAGACAAAATGGATCGAAGTGCAGACCGCACAATACTGTGTGCGGCCGCAAACTCTGAAGAACCACTGTCAAAATTCCTTCACAAAGTGCGGACCGCACAATTATCGTGCGGCCGCAGAAGACAAGGTTCAGAGAGATGGTGTTTTGGGGGCCTAAAGAAGTGTGGACCGCCCTATTATTGTGTGGCCGCAGGATGCTAATGTGCGGCCGCACTTATAAATGTGCGGTCCACAGAAATTGCCCATGTCCAACTCAAGATCAAGAGTGCGGCCGCACTTAGAAATGTGTGGTCTACACAATCAGAGGAAGTGCGACTGCACCTCATAATTATGTGGCCACAGAAGGCCACCATGTCAAGTCATCTTAAAAGTACGGACCACGTACAAAATTGTACGGCCGCACAAACTCTGCAGGGGCAATTTTGTCCGATAATTTTAGCTGGGTATAAATAGATCGTTTTTTCATTTTAGGTTAATTTGGAGTAGCTGAGAATACAGAGCCGTTTTTCTTTTAGTGTTTTGGGTAACTTTGTAATAGAGTATTATTTTAACATTAGATTTTATTTCCTTAATCATCTACTATGAGTTTAAATTTAGTTTCTTCTTTAATTTCTTCATTTTTTCCTATGAGTAGCTAAATCCTTAGCTAGGGTTGTGACCCAACCCTAGTATGGGTATCTAATGGGTGATTTATTTAGGGCCTATTTATGATTGGGTATATGATATTTACCCTAGTTCTTGCTTGAATTTAAGAATTGATGGTTGCAATCATTAATTCATGCCTAATTGACTTAGTTTCTACTTGAGAAAGAGAGACTAAGTCTAGGAAAACATGGTTAACAAGAAACTGGGATGAACTAAATAAATTGATAGCCCCCAGTTGAAGGGTTGAATCTAGAAATAGTAAGACCCAACTTGAGCATCTATCACTTGTTTCGTGAAATACCCCTTTGGACTTGAGAAATCCAAATTGGACAAAATCACTCGAACTACCGAGAGGTATAGAGTGAGTAATCGCATGTGATTGCTATATTTTATCCCAACCAACCAAGAATTCCCTAAAGCCCTCAATCCGTTAGGTCACCAACTAGGAGAAAGTCGCAGTCCTAAATCTTTCATAACCTGAAAAACAACAAAACCAAAAACATTGTCCCTTAGCTTTACAATTTCAGCATTAGCATAAAAATAAGAAGTAGAAAGAAATAATTGGATATATGGAACTGCAATCTTGGGCACGTCATACACTAGACTCGGTATATACCTAATCCAACATAAAGCTCTCTGTGGAATCGACCCTGACTCGTGTTGGGTATTTATAATTGAATTGACCGCCTCAAAATCCTAAGTAGTTGTATGAGTTTGGACAACATCAATTTTTGGAGCCGTTGCCGGGGAAGTAAAAACGGACTTAGGTATATATTTATTTTTGTTTGTGGCTTGTCCCTTTTCCTTTCAGGTTACTAATTTTCTTTGTGTTTTTATTATAGATATAAAAATGGCTCTCAACAATGATCCTCTCGGAAATTTACCGTTTGGGGAAAAAGTGGACAATGACCAAGGTGACGAGGTTCATCCTGAACCTCAAGCAAATAGGCGAGGCCAGCCGCCTCATGAAAATACTCTCGTCCCTCCCTCACCTCCACCAAGACCGGCTTCACACCGGGTGTTGACGAATGAAGGTTATGCAAGTGCCATAGTCCCGCCCCGTATTAGGGCGGGCAACTTCCAAATCACCAATGTGATGCTTACATTGCTTGAGCAACGAGGATTATTCACTGGGGCTCCGAGTTAAAATGCATACAAGCACCTCAAGGGTTTGTTGATACTTGTTGGGGAGCAAACAGACCAACGTCTCCGAGGATGCGCTAAGGTTGAGGCTATTTCCCTTCTCTCTATTGGCAAAGGCATTGGATTGGTTAGAAAAATTGATTGCCAAGTTCTTTTCTCCCGGACATATTGATACACTTCGGGATGATATTCTCGCATTTAAGCAAGAACCCAATGAGCCTTTGCACGAGATTTGGGAGAGATACCGTACCATGGTTAAAGAGTGGCCGAATAATGATATGACTGAGGCCATGATCCAACAAGCCTTCAACAGGGGGGATCAATACTACAAATCAATGCTTGGTCAACCAACTTCCTGTGGGAATTTCATGACAATGCCATATGCCGAAGCGTTTGAAATCTTGGATGAAATGGAGGATACTTCATCGGCATGGAAAAATATATCTAATGTTCCTCAAGGTGATCCAAATGTGATTCACCTACACAAGGAATTGCATGATCATTGGCAAGAAATTGATGATTTGACGACCACAATGAATCAATTAGCCAAATCTCAACTTCAACAAGTTCAAGGCCCTAAGAAAGTGAATGGAATGGAAGGTGTGAATATGATGATGAACAAGACACTGAAAAAGGTCAACAAGTGCAAAACCGTGCAGAACAATTTGTGAAGGATGATAGTGGGTTTGACCAAGGTGATTCTGTCACGACCCAAACCGATGGACCGCGACGGGCACCCGGTACCTTACTCGACCGAGTACCAATGTAACGTATCTTTCTTATTACATAATCATATACACGTGACATACGGGCCTAATAGGCCAACATAATCATTTATAAACTCAAAACATAGGCCGATAAGGCCGTAAAATCTTTCACATATACGACATATGTCTACAAGCCTCTAAGAGTACATAGATGTCATAAAGGTCGGGATAGAGTCCCGCCATACCAAAAAATACACGTCTAAATCATACTAACCAAACAAGCAACTCCGAAGCAAATGGAGCGCACCAACATCTTCCGCTGAGCTGATAGCCTACTTGGAGGGCTCTCGACCTTTCTATCAGGACCTGCGGGCATGAAATGCAGCGTCCCCAGGCAAAAGGGACGTCAATACGAATAATGTACCGAGTATGTAAGGCACATAAATAAATACATAAGAGACATGAAAGAGATATAGAGTAATTGACTCAACCTGTATGTCTAGATAACTCTGAAAATAATAAATCACTTTTAGCATCATGCATATGCGTATGAATGTCATGTCGTGCATAGGTATATGTTTCATAACATCATCAGCCTCTGAGGGCATCCCATCATATCATATCGGCCACTGTGGGCAAAATCATCATCGTATACCAGCTGATCAGGTGGTGGTGCGTATATAACGCCATAACCTTTCCCATATCCCATATAAATATACATACATACATATATACGCGTATATAACGCCGTTTGAATATACATACATATGTACGCGTATATAACGTCGTAACCTTTTCCCATATCCTATATACATATATTTACATATATACGCGTATATAACGCCATCTGGTCATGGGTCAATGCACATGTATGAAATGCATGAAAAGTATGTAATAATCTCAATTTTACTTCCGGATAAACTTTTCCAACTGCGTATTATTCTGAGACCCATGAATAGAAAATAATAATAATTCTCATGGGGAATCAAGAATATAGACACCCCTACTATTTCTATGAATAGAGTAATTTATAGAAAATGTGTATTTGCTCGTTTCTTCAGTATAATTTGGACCATGCCAAAAGAAAGAAGTGATAGGATTTACATACCTTAGCCGATTCTCTTGACAATCCTTCCAACACACGTCTTTTGTGACAAATCACGAAACGGAGGATCAAAGTAAGGAAAAATTCGCATGCTATTCTTGAGAAAGATTACACCGTATTCCCTTAGAATCACAAAATCTCGTTGCTATTACGCAGTATAATTTCGTATGGATTCCTTTGGTAATCCAAGAATTCCCATAGCTTTCTTTGTGAAATACATCCTAATCTTATGTGTCTTATGTGAGTTAATCCTAATACTAAGCTTCCTTTTGTGAATTAATTCTCGTAGCTTACCATTTTCCTTATGCTTTGTAAATTTTGGAGCTTTTTATGGCTTAGGCAAGGATTCCTTTCAAAGTGACACCTAGAAAGGTGATCTAAGAGTCACTTAAAGACTCTTATGCTATTGCCACGTTTTGGGATGATCCATCTTATCCAACATTGATTAATTAATTCCTTACTTAATTTGCTAATCCTCCATTAACTAATAATTAATCAATTATCCACATAATTAAGAATTATATCAATTTACTTAAAATACTACTCACTTTTAACATACCTTATACACCTTACTATCATGGCCATGTGGTACCTTGTATGGTACTAGTCCATAAATACCGGGTATTTTAGCTCAGGCCATATTTTATCCCACAATTCCAAACTTTGACGAAAATTCATTTTCTTCGATATTACTTACCCTCTTACCATCCCGAATTTACTCATCACTTATAATCCTTATAATCACCAAATAATATTTTCCTTGGATTGATGTCAATTACCTTATGACAAATTCAATGTACGTTACTGCAGGTTGCAACATCATCGTAACTTATCACTACGAAGCGTAACATCACCGTAATGTAATACTACGGGACGTAATATTAACGTAATATTGCTGGGTGTAACAGATTTGTACAATGAGCAAGAAGAAGAAGTGCAATATGTCAACAACTACTAAGGGCAAATAAATAATTCTCAAGGCTAGAATCAACAACAATGGTGTTCTCAAGGAAACCAAGGAAATTGGAACAATCAAAACCACCAAGGCAATTGGAGTGGTGGTAACAACATCCAAAGTAATTGGAAGAATAAAAATAATCAAGGAAATTGAAATAATCAAGTCAATCAAGGCAATTGGGGTGGCAACAATCAAGGATAATTTGGAGGCAACAACCAAGGGAGTTGGAATAATAATAACCCAGGAAATCAGGGGTCGGTTTTTCAAAGGCCCCCGATGTATCAACAATCAAGCAACCCACCTCCTTATCCTCCCCAAGGTACTAGCTCGTACAATAATGAGATGGGATAGATTGAAAATATGTTCAAATAGATGATGGAGAAACATGCTGACTCTGATGCTCAACTAGCCTCTCACAACACTTCAATCTGGAATTTGGAGGTTCAATTAGGGAAAATAACAAAAGCTTTTAACACTCGTCCTAAGAGGGCACTACCTAGTGTATGATGGTGAACCCGAAGGGTGGAATAACATGGGACATTCCATGGCCGTAATCGTACGGAGTGGAAAAGGTGGGGAGACAACAACCTCAAACCAAAGAAGAGTTGTGGATGATTATGTAGTGATTCAAAACGATGAAATTCCAAGCAATGTGGTTCAAGATAATGAAGAGGTGAGAATTGATATTGATGAAAATGTGGAGGAAACACAAGAAGAAGTGAACCCTTCTAGGGAACACGTGATTGACATACAGGACCCAGTAGTGCGAAAAGGCAAAGGAACCAATGCCAAGGCATCCTCCTCCATAGCTTCAAAGGCTCGCCAAGAAAAATAGTGAGAACCAATTCAACAAGTTTATTGACATGATGAAGAGCTTATCCATTAATGTGCCATTGGTTGAGGCGTTACAACAAATGCCCGGTTATGTAAAGTTCATGAAGGATTTGGTAACAAAGAAAAGATCAATGATTTGTGAGACTATCAAGATGACACATCAAGTGAGTGATATTATGCACTCAATGGCTCCGAAACTAGAAGATCCCGACGCTTTCACAATCCCTTGCACTATCGGGATCGCTGAGTTTGCCAAAGCCTTATGTGATCTAGGGGCGAGTATCAACTTGATGCCTACTCGGTGTTCAAACTTTGTGAATTGGGAAACCAAGACCCATATCTATGAGGTTGCAAATGGAGGATCTTACTATGAAGAGACCATTGGGTATTATTGATGATATGTTGGTTCGTGTTGATAAGTTCATCCTTTCGGCGAAATTTATGATTCTTGATTGCGAGGTTGACTATGAGGTGCCTATTATATTGGGTAGACCTTTCCTTGCTATGGGGAAGGCTCTTGTTGATGTGGAAGCCGCTTAGCTCACCTTTCGGGTGGCGATGAAAAGGTGGTTTTTCATGTGTGCAAATCTATGAGGCAACCGAATAGCAATGAAGTTTTTTCGTTTGTGGACTCAGTGACCGAAGTGATGGTTGATGATGCTAGTACCATGATGAATGTTGATGATACCTTGGAATCCATATTGCTTAATCATGATGATCATGAGAAGGAAATTTATGTGGAATGTGTAAATGCATTGCAAGGGATGGGGTCATACACTTATGAACCCCGAAAATTATCCTTAGATCATCAGAACCGGAACACTCCTCCAACAAAGGCCTCAATCGAGGAGCCTCCCACTTTGGAGTTAAGGCCATTGCCTCCACATCTCAGGTATGAGTTTCTTGGCCCATGTTCTACTTTACATGTTATTCTTTTCTCTTGATTGACTAAAATGCAGGTATAATCTACTTTGGCACTTCTCAAAAAGAGGAAGAATGTTATAGGATGGACATTGGAGGATATCCAGGGTATAAACCCCGCCTTTTGCATGCACACGATTATTTTAGAGGAAAATGGCATACCCTCCATTGAACATCAAATAAGATTAAATGAAGCAATGCAAGAGGTGGTGAAGAAGGAGATCATAAATGGTTGGATTTCGGGGTTGTTTACCCTATTTCTGATAGCTCGTGGACCTCTTCGGTGCAATGTGTCCCAAAGAAAGGGGTCATGACTGTGGTAACAGATGACAAGAATGAGTTGATCCCTACAAGAATGGTTACCGGTTGAGAGTGTACATGGATTATAGGAAGCTCAACAAATTCACTCGGTAAGATCATTTACTGCTTCCATTTCTTGATCAAATGCTTGATAGGTTTGCTGGACGTGCTTTTTATTGTTTCCTCGATGGATATTCCGGCTACAATCAAATTCTTATTGCACCTGAGGACCAAGAGAAGACTACTTTCACTTGTCCCTATGGTACTTTCGTATTCTCGTGGTTGCAATGCGCCGACGACTTTTCAATGGTGTATGATGGCCATCTTCACCGAAATGGTGGAGGACTTTCTTGAGGTCTTCATGGATGACTTTTCCGTGGTGGGAATTCTTTTGATGAGTTCTTGGAAAACTTGGACAAGGTTTTGGCATGATGTGAGGAAACAAACTTGGTTTTGAATTGGGAGAAATGTACTTCATGTTCGAGGAAGGCATTGTCCTCGGTCACAAAATATCAAAGCATAGTATTGAAGTTGATAAAGCCAAAATTGAGGTGATCTCCAAACTCCCACCCCCAACATCCGTCAAGGGAGTGAGGATCTTCTTGGGTCATGCGGGGTTCTATCGTTGATTCATCAAGGACTTTTCTAAGGTGGTAAACCCTTTGTGTAAACATTTGGAGAAGGATCCCAAGTTTCATTTCAATGAGGATTGTATGAAAGCATTTGAATTGCTTAAGTTCAAGATTACTACTACTTCTATTATCACCGCATTGGATTGGAGCTTGCCTTTCGAGCTCATGTGTGAGGCAAGTGATGTGGCGATTGGAGCAGTGTTGGGGCAACGTAAAAACAAAATCTTCCATCTGGTCTACTATTCTAGCAAGACCATGAATAATTCCCAAGTCAACTACACAGTGACCTAAAAAGAGCTCATTGCTATTGTCTTTGCTATGGAGAAGTTCTGCCGTACTTCATGGGTAAAAAGGTGATTGTACACACCGACCATGCGTCGCTTCGATATTTGATGAGCAAGAAAGATTCTAAAGCAAGATTAATGTGGTGGGTGCTTCTTTTGCAAGAGTTTGATCTAGAGATTCAAGACCGCAAGGGTAGTTAAAACCAAGTGGCGGACCACTTATCTCATTTGGAAGAGGAGGGGAGACCACATGACGGCCTTGAGATAAATGATTCATTTCCCGATGAGCAACTCTTAGCCATTTCAATGACCGGGATGCCATGGTTCGCCGACTTAGCCCATTATCTTATGAGTGGTATTGTACAGAATGAGTTCTCTTCAAACCAAAGGAAGAAACTCAAACGGTATTTCCTTCACTTTTATCGGGATGAGCAGTATATCATCCGGATTTGTACCGATGGTGTGATTTGACGATGTGTATCGGAGGAAGAACAAGTGGAAATTCTTGAGTCATGCCACTCTTCACCATATGGTGGTCACCGTGGTGGAGCTATAACATAAACAAAAGTGTTGAGTTGTGGATTCCATTGGCCTACTCTTTACAACGATGCTAGCCATCTCGTCAAGCATTGTGATGAATGTCAAAGGGTCGGTGGGATTTCTAAGAAAAATGAGATGCCCCTCACCACGATCTTAGAGATTGACGTTTTTAATATGTGGGGCATTGATGTCATGTGTCCGTTCGTGAGCTCTTGTGGGAACACTAACATATTGGTAGCTCTTTGGGCTTATAGGACGGCTTACAAAACATTGATTGGTATGTCTCTGTACCGTTACTGTTCGAGAAAGCTTATCACCTTCCGGTGGAACTTGAGAACAAGTCTATGTGGGCATTGAAGAAGCTTAATCTTGATAAATTTTGGTACCATGCTTATACAAGTTCGTCCTTATACAAGGACAAGATGAAGTGCCTCCATCACAAGTACATACGAAACAAGGAGTTTAAAGAAGGTGATCTTGTGCTATTGTTCAATTCTCGGTTGCAGATATTTTCGGAAAAGTTGAAGTCTAAGTGGAGTGATCCATTTTAGGTTGTGAATGTTACACCCTTCAGTGCATTGGACTTAAAGAATAAAAATGATGAAGTGTTTATAGTCAGTGGTCACCGAGTTAAGCATTATCATGGAAAACTTGATGATGGACACGTCGTGGCGTTAGTCCATTTCAAGTGATTGATTGTAATATGTGTCGCGTCGCGGCGTTAAATCAGGCGCTTCTTGAGAGACAACCCATGTTTTTTTTCATTTTTCATTTTCATCGTTTTTAGATTGGTTTTGTATTGAGCTAACTGGTTTTGAAGTGATTTGCAGGAATTAGTGTGCATTGCAGGTACTGTGCCCGAAAAAATTGGCCAAGTATTGAAAAAGTGCGGACCGCACATTAATTGTGTGGACCAGAAAATGGTAAATGCAACTATAGAGAAGTATTCGCGGCCTCACAATTCTTTGTGCGGCCGCACAGCTGGAGACCCAAGAATATGAACTCTCTAAAGTTTTGAGTTGTAGAGAATAGGCCAATGTTCAGCCGCACACAAAAATGTGCAGACTACACAAATTTTTGCAGCCGCACTCAGTTTTGTGTAGACCGTAGAATCTCATCCAAGGTCCAGGTAAAGAGTGTGGACCGCATTCAAAATTGTGTGGCCACACTCAACTCACTTTTTGGCCGACTTGGTCAACCTATAAATAGGTCCTTTGAATACTATTCACAATTTTACAAACTTTAAGTACTTGAGACCTAAGCAAACACTGGTATGTTCAATCTATGTTAGAATTTTTTCTATTTTTCTTAATTTTTGTTCTTGATTAGTATAGTTATTTGTAGGCCTAAGTTGTGAGATGTTATTCATATGTGCTTAAAACCATGTGAGTAATTTCATGTATGTTCATTGGGGACAGGGTAGACCATTGATCATGTTTATTTGAAAATACCATTTCTAATTTATGAAAAAATTGCAAAAAAAAACCCTAACTTCACTACCGTATAATTTCAAATTGTGCGGCCGCACACAAAATTGTACAGTCCACAGATATGTTGATTATGGCAAAAATGTTGCATGAAAAGTGCGGACCACACTCAAAATTATGTGGTCCGCAGAAAAATTGCGTGGCCGCAGAAAAACGTGTGCGACCGCGCTTTGGAACTTCTAAGAACTAGTGTTCTCAGCTTGGAATTATGTGGCCGCACTCAAAATTGTGTGGTTCACACCCAAAAGTAATAATCTTTTATCAACTCTAAAACTTTAGGTTCAACTTCTAAATTTCTAAGTTTTGGGGTGAGGTCTTGTTCTAACAATTCTTTACTACCTTTAACAATCTTAACCCGTTATATAAATCCTATAAAAGTCAAGAATTTATTTTGTAACACCAAAACTTAACTCGTATTTGCTGGGTGTTCTTGAGATTTTGTAAAACTTTCCTATGAATTCACCCCATAGGGTGTTAGATTCTAATATATAATGATGTTGTATCTTACAATCCCATAAAAATAATTAGCTAAATCATGTCCTAAAGAAGGTCCGAAGTAGTCGAGAAGCAACGCTGCCTCTGTTTCTTGCTCCTTGAAACAGAGGCCTTGTCTCTCGTTCCTCCCAAGTCTTTAAGCCTTTTTGCCTCTAGCGTGACTAAACATAATTTGGTTCTATTTTGCTTAAGGCTTTAAGCCTTTTTTTTCCAACAGCCCATTTTATGGGCTTTAGGCCCTTTTTCTCTTTTTTTTAACTTAACTAATAATTAATGATACCCACTTTTAAAAATTAATAATATTAAAAATATTAATATTCCCCTATTTGTATATCCAATTTTTTATGAATTGAGAAGTAACTCAAAAGTTAATCACATGGGTTAAAATCCGTAATAGAAATATAATTTTTATTCACCCAAGGTAAGATTTAAAAATAAATAAATTCTATAATTAGTGTGTGTTGAAACTTTTATAGATTTGAGGAGTGTTACAATCTTCCCTCCTTAAAAATATTCGTCCACGAATGTTGCTAGCACTACTTAAGTTTTCTTAGCACTACTCACTTTCCAAGAGACTCAACATTTTGGCTAACTCCCTAAATTTTTAAAAATTTCGGCAGAATCTCCCCTGTAAATTGGAGTATCCAAAAGAATATCTTTGTCACCAATACCATACCAACAACAACCAAATATACCATAACAGGCCATTCATAGGCACCATACACAGCTCGTAAACTAATTACTCACACTCCGGCAAGGAGGTACCACAATAACCAAAAAAATCTAAGCACAACACTTTAGAAAATATAAATCACTTTAATGAGTTAAATGTACTTTGGCATAATCTAAATTACTTCAACAACTAAGTATAATCCAGGAAGGACATAAACACTTGCTAACTTGTATTTAACAAATGAAATTTAAATGCCAAGCCAAACCTAGGTTTACATACCTTGTTTCTCAAATAAATAAGGATACTTCTTCCTTATATCTTCCTCTACCTCCCACGTAGCCTCCTTTGAATCATGATTACTCCACAAAACTTTTATCGATGTTATATCTTTTGTTCTCAACTTTTACTTGCATATCGAGAATTTCTATAGGTACCTCTTCATAAGTCAAGCCTTCTTTAATTTCTATGGTGTCGGCAGGTATTATATGTGACTCATCATAAATGTACTTTCTAAGCATAGACACATGAAAGACAGGATGAACAGAGGACAACTGAACGGGCAACGCTAACTCATAAGCAATATTTCCTTTCTTTTCTAGAATTTCATAAAGTCCGATAAATATAGGACTAAGTTTCCCTTTCTTACCAAACCTCATAACTGCTTTCATTAGTGAAACTTTCAAAAACACCTTATCACCAACCATGAACTCTAAGTCACGATGCCTCTTGTCAGAATATGACTTTTGACTACTCTAAGCCGCTTTTATTCTTTATCTGATTAGCTGGAATTTCTCTAAGGCCTCATAAAAAAACTCAGGACCAATCAACGACACCTCTCCTAGTTCAAACCAACCCAATGAAGACCTACATCTTCGCCCATACAATGCTTCATAAGGAGCCGTAGCAATGTTGGACTGGTAGTTGTTATTGTAAGAAAATTCTTTAAGTGGCAAGTGATCATCCAAATTACCTCCAAAATCTATAACACATTCTCGCAACATATCTTCGAGAGTCTGAATGGTTCTTTCTGCCTGGCCATCGGTATGTGGATGGAAAGCGGTGCTCTAATTGACCGTGGTACCTAATCTTTTCTGAAATGCCTTTCAAAAATGCGTCGTGAACTTAAGGCATCTGTCAAATATGATTGAAACTGGAGTACCATGCAATCAGAGTATTTCTTTGATGTACAACTGCATGTACTGCTCTGCATAATCTGTCGTTTTTACTGGTAGGAAATGTGCCGACTTTATAGTTGGTCTACAATAACCCAAATTGTATAATTCTTACTGTATGTGCGAGGTAGACCTACTATGAAATCCATATTAATCATTTCACTTTTCCACTGTGGTATCTCTATATCTTGAGCTAGGCCACCAGGCCTCTGATGCTCGGCTTTGACTTGCTGGCAATTCCAACATATAGCCACATGATCTGCTACTTGCTTCTTCATGCCTTTCCACCAATATAACTCTTTCAAGTCCAGATACATTTTTGTAGCACCTGGGTCGATAGAGTACCTCGAGCTGTGAGATTCTTCCATTATGGACTTTCTAAGACCATTTACATCAGGAACACATAACCGATCATTCAACTTCTCAACTCCATCACTTCTTATAGTGAAAGAAGTGACTTCTTTGTTTCTAACTCATTCTTTTAACTTCACTATGTACGAATCTTTTTCTTGCTTCGCCTTAACATGTGAAACTAGAGAGGATTGAGCTAAGGCATAAGTACTTATACCTCCTTCTTTGGTGTCATCCAATCTAATTCCATCATTTTCCAGATTTTGAATTTCTCGACCCAAAGTTCGCCTTTTTACTGCAAGATGGGCTAGGACACCCATTGACTTCCTGCTAAGTGCATCTTCTACCACATTAGCTGCCCGGGTGATAAAGGATATTGATGTCATAATCCTTAAATAGCTCGAGCCACCTTTTTTGTCTCAAATTTAATTCTTTCTGCTTGAAAAAATACTGGAGGCTTTTGTGATCTGTAAACCTTTTAGAATGCTCGCCATAAAGGTAGTGTCACCATATCTTTAACACAAACACCACTGTTGCAAGCTCCAAGTCGTGTGTGGGGTAGTTTTTCTCATGATTCATTAACTGCCTAGAAGCATAAGCAATAACTTTTCCATCTTGCATAAGAACACAACCAAGACCCACTCTGGAGGCATTAGAACACACTGTGAACCAAACCGAACCTTTCGGCAAGGTTAACACAAGTGTAGTGGTCAACCTCTTTTTGAACTCTTGAAAACTCTGCTCACAAGCGTTTGACAACTGAAACTTAACTGCTTTATGGGTCAACCTAGTAAATGGAGCTGCAACTGAGGAAAATTACTCTACAAACCTTCTATAGTAGCCAGCTAACCCTGAGAAACTCCTAATTTTGGTTGGCGTTGTCGGCCTAGGCTAGTTCTTAACTGCTTCTATCTTATGAGGATCTATTTTTATGCCTTCACTAGATACCATATGGCCTAAGAACTCACGTTTTGAAAACTTGGCGTAAAGCTCATTCTTCTTCAAGGCCTGTGAGGCTATCCTTAGGTGATCTCCATGCTCATTCTTGTTCTTAGAGTATACCAAAATGTCCTCTATAAACACGATAATAAAGGTATCAAGGAATGGCTTGAAAACTCACTTCACGAGGTCCATGAATGCAGCTGGAGCATTTGTCAACCCGAAGGACATTACTAGAAATTCATAGTGCCCGTAGTGAGTGCTAAAGGATGCTTTAGATATATCCTCTTCTCTGATTCTCAACTGGTGGTACCCCGACCTCAAGTCTACCTTTGAAAAGTTCTTTGCACCCTGAAGTTAGTTAAATAAATCATCATTTCTTGGCAGTGGGTACTTGTTCTTAATGGTAACATTATTCAACTGCCTATAGTCGACGCGCATTCTGAGAGAACCATCTTTCTTCTTGAAAAATAGGACTGGGGCACCCCATGGTGAAACATTCGGCCTGATGAAGCCCTTGTCAAGAAGGTCTTTCAATTGTTCTCTCAACTCATTAAGTTCTGCTAGAGCCATCCTATAAGGAGGTATAGATATGGGCTGAGTGCCAGGTATGAGATCAATGCCAAAGTCTATGATTCTTTCAGGAGGAAGTCCGGGAAGGTCATCTGGGAAAACTTCTGGAAATTATCTAACAACTGGCATAGACTGAAGAGCTGGTGGTTCTGATTCTGGATTAATGATGTGAGACAAATATGCAAGACACCCCTTACCGATCATTTGTTGTGCCTTAAGGTAAGAAATAAACTTACCTACAAAAGATGCTGAACTACCTTCCACTCTAAGACTTCTTCATTTGGAAATTGGAACCTGACTATCTTGGCACGATAATCAAACATGGCATAGCAGGAAGACAACCAATCCATACACATGATCACATCGAAATCCACCATTTATAACTCTATGAGATCAACCTCGGTGCCGCGACCTTGGACTGAAACTATAAAACTTCTATAGACTCTTGTGACTTTCACTAACTCGCCAACTAGAGTTGATACTATAAATGGATCACTAAGTTGTTCCGGTTCTAGCCGGAGGTTAATTGCAAAGTATGGAATCACATATGAAAACGTTGAACCTGGATCAATTATGGCAGAAGCAATATGGGAGCAGACTAAAAGTATACTTGTAATAACTTCTGCAGATGCCTCTGCACTCTGACGATCAAGTGTAGCAAACAAACGGGGTTGTCCCCCTCCCTGAGTAACTCGATCTGCACCTCTGTCTGCCACATTCCTGGTCTGATTATGAGAACCACAAGCTTGAGTTGGTGCAACTGCAGTAGCTGGGGAACTAGAAGGACGAGTTTATCCCCCATTGAAATTACGTCGCAACTTTTGACAATTCACTTTCATATGACCAATGTCTCCACAATGATAGCAACCATGAAACCTGAGCTTTCCTTGACCTGAATGGTGCCGCTTAAATGTTCCACAAAGACCTTGTTGTTGTGAATGTTGCTTACCATGACTCTAGCTATGAGAGGATGATGTCCTGAAATTGTGACTCTAGTGAGACTGGTTTCCATAAATCTGGGTACGTCTGAAGAAAGAACCGCCACCTGACTGATGACTGGACTGAGCTGGTGCTAATGAATCCTTATTGGAGGGACCTCTTCCACCTCCACTGGATGTACCATTAAACCTGCCCGCTATTCGGGCTTTCTTGTTATGCTCTTTTTCTTCTCTTCTTTGTTGTCTATCTTTTTCCAAGTGCTTGGAGAATCCAACAACAAAGGACAAAGTTGTCATTCCTACCACTGCAGCTAATGTCGTATCCTTAATATGGTAAGCCAAACCGCCAACAAACCTGCAAATATTTTCTTTTTCTGTCTTAACCGTGTGAGGAGTATGTTTATCCTACCTTATGAATTCCATGTAGTACTCTTGCACACTTTTATTCCCTTACTTAAGTTGCTCAAACTCTGTAGCCTTAGCTTCCCTATCCTCTTCTGGGATAAAGTTAGCCATGAAGGCCCCTTCAAATTCTTCCCAAGTAGGCGAACCATCATCTTCATCTCTTTCTGTTTCCCACATCTCAAACCAAGCGCCAGCCACATCTCTAAGTTGGTCGGCAGCCAACTCCACAGCGTAATCATCAAATGCCTTCATTGCTCGGAGGGCTTTCTTGACACCTTCCAGCCATAACATTGGATCTTCATCAGCTATAGAACCATGGAACAATGGAGGACTTAACTTTAAAAATTCATTCACACTTGAGGACTCAGAATTGTTCTGTCTATTTGATTGAGGTGGAATCTCATCTCTTCTCTTGTTCTGGTTGGACATGAAGGCTTTAAGCATCTCCATAGCACTGTTGACAACATTAAACATCTGACCCACCTCAGGAGATATAGTTTTCTGAGCCAGAGTTGCCATTGGGGCGGCACTGGATCCTGAGGTACTGGCTCATCATGCTCTCCCCTTCTTCATGTCCAACCCGGGGTACTTGAGCCCACTTTGTGGATTTACCCTTCCTTTTCAGAGTTGAAGCCTTCTTAGTTCTACCTTAAGCCATAATAGTAGCAATAGTTTCTTGAGTAGCATCGTGAGTGTCGGTGTCAGGGTTGCGAGTACGAGCCATTTTTGCGAGTTTTGGAGAAACTAATACATTAGATGATTTCTAGGAGGTAGGCTCTACCGCACGATCTAAAGTATGAAACAAAAAAATGAAACTTTTCCTTCATGCTGGTAGCCACTTGTTTATAAGTATGGTGCACTTCATAAACATAAACAAGACTCTACCAACATGACTTCATAAACCCCGAGGACTCCATACACTTGACGCTCTGATACCAAGTTTTTCACGACCCATTTTCTGAACGAGCCGTGACTGACACCCGATCACTAAACATGACTGAGCGAACCGTCGGCGCTTATCAAATCTATTATAACGTCAAACTTTATATGCAGTAAGGCAATACCTTATCCAAATACTTTTAATTAGTTTAAATACATGAAATAAACCAACTCCAAAACTTTATTCTTAGTAATCACTAAAATAGTGCTAAGTTATTATCAAAAACACCTAAATCTTAACCCAACAACTGTGTCTATGAAGCCTCTACTTATAAACCAACGCACTGCTCATGACATGATATTTCCTGGTCGGTTCTCTAAGTAAACAAAGAAATAGCTAAGTAATGACAACTCAAAGGAGTACTCCACGAACAAAAGTGGAGCTCACAAATAGCACTGGAAGTGAGGGAAGTCCTAACGTGTAGCTTGCCCACCCGCAAAACCGATTCCTACGTTGTACCACAGACCAACGTAGGTTCCCAAAAATATAACGTCAGTACCATCCATTGTACCCAGTGAGCCTTAACAACATGAGACAAAACTTTAATAACATATATATTACGAGCAAGGATTCTAAATGCATGTAAAACCTAATGCTTATAAGAACAATTCTAAGATAATTGCATAAAGCAGTTTATCAGTATTTTAAAAGAAATTCTTTTCTTTTTCTTTCTTATAAAAAAATACTTCACTTTATACTTTGGGAGTTCCAACTATCCTGATTTAATTCTATCTCAATCACCGTGTGACCGGCACAAGTTCGATCCCAACCTTACCGAATAGGCCCAATCCACGAGGTGCCACTCGCTTCATGGTTCTCAGTGCTCATGTGTCATACCTTAGATGGCTAGGTGAATTCTCAACAACGAGACCCTTGGCTTGTGTGCTCCCTACTTTGGCACAAGTAGTTTCAGGAAGTCAACACCTTGATCAGGACCCTCGGCCTGGGCGATGACCCCTTCTCAGAATAGAGGATACTCCCAAAAAAAATTTCTTTCTAAAACTTCTTTTTTGTGACTTTTCAAATATAAATCTTTTATTCATACTCATATTGGTATCCTTAAATTTGAAGCATGACATAAGAATAAAATAAATAATCAAAAGTATTTCTGAAGATTCTTGCTTGTTCATGAATTTTTATTTTCAACATGAAAATGGCATATAGGAATTGCACAAAAATCTTAAAATTTAGGTACATATATCAGAGTAAATCATCTAAACATTAGTTAGAATAATTCTAAGCTAATAGGTACTCACTCACTTCAGTTAAGTATATATTAACTCTTTTTAAGCAATTCATCAAACACCTTATATGCATGCTTTTGTGAGTTAAACCACATTAGTAAAGGGTTATATCAACTCACCTCAATTTCTCCTTTCAATCAACAATGTAAGTTCCAATTCATGTAATCAACTCAACGATCAAATACTACAATAATAAGTCACAATAAGTATCCAACTTCCCAAAAGTATTAATCTTTTGTCAACTCTAAAACTTTAGGTTCAACTTCTAAATTTCTAAGTCTTGGGGTGAGGTCTTGTTCTAACAAATCTGTACTACCTCTAACAACCTTAACCCGTTATAGCAATCCAATAAAAGCGAAGAATTTATCTTGTAACACCAAAACATAACTCGTATTTGCTGGGTGTTCTTGAGATTTTGTAAAACTTTCCTATGAATGCACCCCATTAGGGTGGATTCTAGTATATAATGATGTTATATCTTACAATCCCATAAAAAGAATTAACCCAATGGTGGCCTAAAGAAGGTCTGAAGTGGTCGAGAAGCAATGCTGCCTCTGTTTCTTTCTCCTTGAAACAGAGGCCTTGTCTCTCCTTCCTCCTAAGGCTTTAAGCCTTTTTTCCTCTAGCGTGACTAAACAGAACTTGGTTATGTTTTGCTTAAGGCTTTAAGCTTTTTGTTTCCAACAGCCCATTTTATGGGCTTTAGGCCTTTTTCTCTTTTTTTTTAAACTTAACTAATAATTAATGATACCCACTTTTAATAATTAATAATATTAAAATTATTAATATTCCCCTATTTGTATATCCGATTATTTATGAATTGAGAAGTAACTCAAAAGTCAATCATAAGAGTTTAAATCAGTAATAGAGATATAATTTTTATGCACTCAAGGTAATATTTAAACACATATTAAATTCTATAATTACTGTGTGTTGAAACATTTATAGATTTGAGGAGTATTACATTTACGAGTTAGAGGCGATACATCCAACGGGAGAGGTGAGCCCTCCCAAGGCGGAGGAAAGGGCACTCACCCACTTGGAGTGCAATCTAATGCAATCGCCAAAAAGTTGACCACTAGGAGCGGTAGGGCCAGAGAGCCCTCAGAATCTAGTTCATATGCCCCGTCTAAGGAAGCCTCCGAGGGTCATTCAATGGAGGTACAACCTGAGGCCCAATCCCAACCACCATAACCCACTAGGAGATATAAATTGCGGCAACGAATCCTCCACTACATCAAGTTCTTCTGATGATTCCGATGTCGGTAGCCAGGGTTCAGAGTCGTCCTCTACACCCACTCCTCTAGAAACAGTGGCAATAGATGATGATGATGATGATGTACCGGATAATGGTAGAGGAGATGACACTCAAATTGGCGGCCTAGATAGGTCAAAGAAGAATGAAGCATGGGAGGATCGGTTTGTGAGTTTGACGGCCTTCACAAGTTTCAGAGAGTGGTGGCCCCATAGATCGCTCACACATGACCGACAGTTCTTAATTAAGGATTTGGATAAACACAATCCAAAGGTCCTTAGATAGTTCGGGGAGCAAACGGGGTGGATGTGATTCAACCAAACTGTCTGACATGCAAATGAGCACTTGGTACGAGAGTTCTATGCCAATGTGGCTCACATCAAGAAGGGTACCAAAATAACAAAAGTAAGGAATTTTAAAGTCAGATTAGAAGCCAACACTCTGACACTTACCTAGGCTTTGAAGAGGTAGAGGCAGTCCAGTACCGGGAGAAGCTTGATATAGGTGATGCAGCTCGCACATGGCTAACTGAGATGTTGGCTACTCGAGGACCACCACCACCGTGGATCACTGCAGGGGTTCCTATCCTCCAGGCCACCCTAAGTTTTGAAGCAAAAGGGTGGCAGACCTTTGTGTGCAGCCGTATTGACCCAAGCAGAAATGAGAACAATCTCCCACTTCCCTGAACAGTTCTGGTGGCATCTATTACGGCCGAGTACCCAATCAATGTGGGTGCCATCATGTCGACCAACATGACATTAGCTATCTGAAAAGGTGAAAGCTCCTACCCATATCCCAACACCCTCATAGAATATTTTACCGATGCAGAAGTGGAGCCAAGGACATTTCATATAAGGGCCAAGAAGCTCTTCTCATGGTACCACCTACAGGGTGCGGACAACCCAAAGTTCAAGGGTAAGGCCTCTATCACCGATAGTCAGTATGACGAGCCATCGGTGGTGGATACAGACTCTGCTGCTGAGCCATCTACAACTCCCATGCCTTCCACATCAGCTGGACCTTCCACCGGGACAGCTAACATGCCACCACCTTCATCTTGTAGACCATCAATTTCAATACTAGTGCCAGCCTCATCCACTTATCCACTCACTGCGTTGCGAGTCTCCTAGACTTTGGCGAGCCTCAAAAACTAGATGCTGACAACCACTTCTAAGCTGTCTGACATATCTAGTATTGTTGCTGCACAATCCTCTACTCCAGCAGTACCACAGGTCCCTCCGTTAGTGGATGAAATATCGAAGAAGATTTTGGAAAACTAGAAGACCATTTATGGATACACTGGTGGCTCATGGGGGAGCTATTGAGGAGTTGGGCTAGCATGTGAAGAAGATGAGGAAATCCAAGGCTTCAAAGAAATTAATGGAGAGATTGAGAAAGGAGGTGATGAAGATGGCAACAACGAGTGATTTTCCATTTGACCTAATAATGGAGACAGATCTATCAGTACCAGCAGACCCAGCAGCACCATCAACAGAGGCACCAGTTGGCCAATCTAGCGATCCAGATCTTGCTGCCCACACTGCTGAGGAGATGCTTAAGATGCTCGCCAACCCTGTTGTTCACCATCCAGATGATGATGAGATACAGTTGGAGGAGCCTGAGAGTGGTGATTCTGCCAGTCGCCCTGAGAGTTTTCTTTACTCTCTACCCTCATTTATTTTGATTTTACTAAGCATTGAGGACAATGCTTGTTGCTATTCAGGGAGTGGTCTATTTTGGTTGGATTGGATGACATTTGATGACATTGGCCTATAATAACTTTAATACTATTTTTCTTTTATCTTTATTTTCTCTTTCATTATCTATATATTCATCCCTCTTGTATATATTCTATTCCCCTCAGATTGTATATTCAGTTTCCTTACTTTCAGTAGTTTATTTCATAGCTTCTTCATCTTGTTTTCTTAATAGTATAGCTTCTTAGTTACTTTAATAGCTTCTTTTTGATTTTTTGGCTTCTTTTTTATTATTTAGCTTCTTTTTATGTTTAAGTTAACAATAAGACTTTGGTTTTCTTAATGCCATGATTCTTTCCAAAGGTGGGTCTTGTATGAACCGGGTGGCTCTTCCCAACGATGGATGGCATGACAACCTTCATAACGGATCAAGTCTGTTTTTGATGTTTTGGTAGAAAAAGTAGTATTAATGAATAAATAAGGGTCAAGCATGCTTCACTTGGTACGAACACACTTAACTACGCGCTTATAATTAAGAACAAGTTTTTGGAAAGAAATTGCTCTAGTTAGTGACCTTGTGACTCTTGTCTAAACTTAGGCAATCATCGGGTGGTTTACTTGAACCATTAGCGATATTCAATCTTGAATGCGGTTGTTGTGGGCCATCGACTATATTCTCTTTAACAATCTGGTTGTATGAGAAGTGAGGTATTTTGTTAGAATTCCAAGTACCTGTGCGAATGGTCTAGAACTTGCCCCGAATGTGTTTCTAGGAGAAATTCTAAGTTAGCTTGGCTTGAGAAGTGATTGTAGGCTCTCCTTGACCCATTTTGAAAACTTCCATGGCCCACCAATGATATCATCCTTAGTCAACCCTTTTGAGACTAAAGCCTTTTTTTATTCGATAACCATGTTACAAGTCTTTACCCATTTTATAGTGAATCTCTCTTGGCACCCGAGCTTTCTTTAGCACTCATGAGAAACAAATGGCGAAAAAATAATTTTGGGGGATAGACGAGAAGTTTAAAGATGGTATCAAGGCATAAAAAGAGAAAAGAAATGAAGAAGAGGAAAGGAAAAGAAAAATAAAGGAAGAACAAAAGAAAAACACAAAAAGAAAGTGAATAATGTGAAAGGGTTGAAAAGTTTCAAAAGAAAGAAAAAGTGCAAAGCATGGAGAAAACAAAAAAGGAAAGTATGAATAGCATGACCATGAAAGAGTGATGTCAAGTCTCTCAAGTTCCTCTAAGGGAAAAGAAAATGACTCAAAGAGTCGGCAAAATAAGAGCCAAAATGAGAAAATGGAGTGCTAAAGGAAAGATGAACCAGTTCCATTCCAATATTTCCCTCCTTAATTAAAAAGCCTTCATTACATACCGAAAAAGCCCTACGTGGTTTCAATCCGAGTAAACTTACATTAGTGGTGATGTACATGAGGGGCAAGCATATGGTACTTAGAGCAGGGCTTGTGACATTCTTTTGAGAGTGATGAGCGAATCTTTCTCAAGTCATTGAATTGAGTGCTTCATTTGTGAGTGAGATGATCTTACAGAGAGCATAGGAGGAGGAGTTTGGGATCCACAGTTACCTACATGAAAGTGCGAATATCCATGATGAATAAAGTCAACTCTTGATGCCCCAACGTTACATTAGAACTATTTGTGCTTTAACATTCAAACCATAGTCTTGTTAATGATTCATGAGTGTGTGGGTAATTGTTGGTCCCAATTGATGTGTGTTTGATTCAACTAAGGCCGGCCGAAATAGCCCTTTCTAGTGGAGGGGGGAATTACCTTAATTGCTTGAGGACAAGCAAAAGCTTAAGTTTGGGGGAGTTGATAAATGATTTTGACTGCTTATTTGCTCTCTTTTACTTACGTTTTAGCTCAAAAATGCTTAAAGTTATTTTCGAGAACTAATGAAATGTGCTTTCTTGTAGGAATATTGAGAAACGAGCGAAAGAAATGAAAATCAACTAAAAAGGATTAAAATTGGACATGGACCAAAACAAGGCAAATGGACCAAAGTGCGGATCGCACAATACTGTTTGCAGCCACAGACTCTGAAGAGCCGCTGTCAAAATTCCTTCACAAAGTGCGGCCGCAGAAGACAAGGTCCAGAGTGATGGTATTTTGGATGCCTCAAGAAGTGCGGACCGCACTATTATTGTGCAGCCGCAAGATGCTAATGTGCGGAAACACTCATAAATGTGTTGTCAGAAGAAATTGCCCATGTCCAACTCAAGATCAAGAGTGCGGTCGCACTCAGAAATGTGCGGTCCGCACAATCAGAGGAAGTGTGGCTGCATACCAGAATTATACGGCCGCTGAAGGCCACCTTCTCAAGTCAGCTTCAAAGTGCGGACCGCACAGAGAATTGTGTGGTCGCATAACCTCCACAGGGCCAATTTTGTCCAATAATATTAGCTGGGTATAAATAGATCTTTTCATCATTTTTATGTTAAGTTGGAGCACCTGAGAATATAGAGTCGTTTTTCTTTTACTATTTTGGGTAACTTTATAATATAGTATCATTTTAACATTATATTTTCTTTCCTTAATCATCTATTATGAGTTTAATCTTAGTTTCTTCTTTAATTTCATTATTTTTGCCTATGAGTAGCTAAACCCTTAGCTACGGTTGTTAGCCAACCCTGGTATGGGTACCTAATGGGTGATTGAATTAAATCTTATTTATGACTGGGTATATGATATTTAGCCTAGTTCTTGCTTTAGTTTAAGAATTGATGGTTGCAAACATTAATTCATTGACTTAGTTTCTACTTGAGAAAGAGAGACTAAGTCTAGGAAAATATGGCTAACAAAAAATTGGGGTGAACTCAAGAAATTGATAGCCCCAATTAAATTGGTGAATCTAGATATAGTAAGATCCGACTTAAGAATCTATCACTTGTTTCGTGAAATACCCATTTGGACTTGAAAAAGTTAAATTGGAAAAAATCACTCAAACTACCGAGAGGTATAAAGTGAGTAATCGTGTGTGATTGCTATATCATATCCCGACCAACCAAGCATGCCCTAAAGCCCTCAATTCGTTAGTTAACCAACTAGGCGAAAGGCACAACCATAGATCTCTCATAACCTGAAAAATAACAAAACCAAAAATATTGTCCCTTAACTTTACAATTTCAAGCATTCGCATAAAAATTAGAAGTAGAAAGAAATAATCGAATATGTGGAAGTGCAATCGTGGGCCCGTCCTACATTAGACTAGGTATATATCTAATCCAACATAAATCTCTCTGTGGAATCGACTCCGATTTGCGTTGGCTATTTATAATGGCGTCGACCGCCTCACAATCCCAAGTAGTGGTGTGAGTTTAGGAGACATCAACATATCCTGTCAATCAGTGTAGTATGTTGGTCTTGTAGGCCTTATATGGATATTTTTGTTGGTTTGTCAGTTGTAGTAGTTATGACTGCCTTGTCGGTCCATCTTTATATAGATGTTCAGTCATAGCTAGTTTCCGTTCAGTTTTATATTTTGTTTCACAAATTGTCTTGCAATGTGGACTTATGGCCAAAGTATGACATTCTATGTTCAGAGTCCCTCAGTCTCAAGTTGGTATGCTCGGTTAAGTGAGGCACCGGGTGCCGGTCTCGTCCCCCTCCCTCCCCCCCCCCCCCCCCCCCCCCCCCCCCCCCAAGTTCGGGGGTGACAATAAGATCATCACATTGATAGCAATAATAGATTTTCACGACCCAAAATCCCACCAATGTCATGATGGCACCTAACTCATCCGCTAAGTAAGTCAAAAAGTGTAAGTTACTACCAAACTGAGAAATTATGAATATATTAATAAAATTGCAAAAGAATTTAATACTGCCCCGAGGATTGGTAGTACAGGTCGCGAGCCACTATGATATAGGTTTACAAAACTGGTGAAAGGATTTAAGTACATCATATATTTGAAAATTACATAAACAGAAATAAAATCCTCAGCTACCAGGAATAACAAGTAGCACGAATTCGGTATGTGGGTATGCCTCCAATGCAAAGCTCTCTCTTCATAGCTACTCAGCTCCAGAATCTGCATGAAAGGTGCAGAAGTGTAGTATGAGTACAATCGACCCCATGTACTCAGTAAATATCTTGATTAGCCTCAAAGAAGTAGTGGCAATATTTTTAAGTCAAAAGATAGTCACTTGTCAAATAACCTATGTAATATATACAAAACTGGCAATAAGAAGTACAATAACTAAAATCTCAATAGAACAAGTGACAACAATTCAATACAAGTAAAAGGTCAAACTTCAATAACTAGTTATCAAATAGAATCTCACACAGAAGACACCTCGTGCCCATATTATAATTTAGCTTCACACGGCAAAGACCTCCTGCCAGAACACATGTCATAACCGCACGGCGAAGACCCTATGCCACATTATAATCCCATTTCGTGTCAATTTTTAAATAACACGTTCAAGAGAACTTTTCAAGTATTGATTATAGTAATACACGGTGACAATTTCCTTATCTCATCAATACGATATGCTAGCAACAACTCAAAGAATATGAGATAGCAACTCCACGTAAGTAAAATCTATCTTAGCAACCAAGTCATCAAATAGTAATGGAGGTATAGATTAGCATGTTAGAACAATGCTACCAATCATGTAATAATGCATGACACGCATAGAGAAATTATAAGCGCAGCAAGAATGCCCCTCTTGTACCACCACACACGCATAATCAATAAAAATTTCCCCCGGGATATCACATAACATACCCATAATGTCACCCTTATTTCTGCGTTGAGCATCACAATGAATGTTTCCCTTTATGTTGTTACGCACGCATAAGTCACCCTTATCTTGCCGCGAACACATCAATAGACATCACCCTTATCTCGCCTGTATGCATCAATAAACACCACTCTTATATCGCCGTATATGCATCTAACCACCCTTATTTCGTCGCATGCGCATAACAAATGAAAACCTCCCTTATATGATGCGCATCTAAAATTAATCTACACAACATGTCCATATGTGCAACAACCATCACAACAATGCAAGATAACAATTTATCATCAAGAGGCGTATCCATATAACTCATTAATAAAATGCACAAGGACATGATAATGACAAGAATTCGTGATAAAGCATGACTATAGTAAATCAAGTATAGCAATCAAGTTCAAGTAGTCATACAAACGATCATATATGTATCACACAATGTACACATCCCAATCAAGGCACATTACAAGAAGAGGTCCGGATATGTGTTCATAACCAACGTGTATCTATTCCCAAGGCAAATATAGCATACCATACGTCTCAAGATTTGTTCATCATGTTCAACATAAGGTACCAATAGCCTCAACAGTCCTCTAGCCTCATAAGCTATATTCTACCCCGAGCATGAATACCCATAGCACATGTACATACGTTCCTCACCTTATATATATATATATATATATATATATA
>ML388350.1:46602-91619 GCA_005239525.1 Nicotiana knightiana | reverse complement strand
ATTCGAGTTATTGCTTTCATCGACACTGGAGCTGCTTCCTCACTCATAAATCCTGCTGTACTTCCTGAAAACCAATGGATGCCGCACTTTAAGGATTTCAACACTGCATCAAATGGAATTCTGACTACCACGGTCATCACAAAGCATCTGGTCACAATCGAGTTCTTTCCAGGATTGAAGTACAACCAAGCTTTTATAGGATCTGATGTACCAGGAAAAGATCTTATTGTTGGATTCGACATTTACAGACAACTCAAAGATCAACTCCAGATCAAGGCTCACGGAATAGCTTTTAAGAAGCAGTTCAAACCATATTCCGATATTCCAAGGCTATTCCAAATCACCAACGACGAACAAATCAAGGAGATTGAGCAAAATCTCATTGAGCATTCATGTGCTGAATCCCACAAGGATTTCATGAAGAAAGAGAAAAGCCCGTTATGGAAAAATGAAGAATTTTTCATCAAGCTCCCTTTCAAGAAGAATGAAAACGTCAATCTAACAAAAGCAAGTCATTCAGGCATGAATCCAGATCATCTCCAGCTTGCAAAGAAAGAATGTGAAGAACTTTTGGAATTTGATCTAATAGAGCCATCCGATTCACAGTGGGCATGCGAAGCATTCTATGTCAATAAAAGAGCTGAGCAAACAAGAGGAAAACTCAGGTTAGTCATTAATTACCAGCCACTTAACCATTTCCTCCAAGATGATAAATTCCCTATTCCAAATAAACTCACTCTTTTCTCCCACTTAGCCAAGGCCAAATATTTTTCCAAGTTTGATTTAAAATCTGGATTTTGGCAATTGGGAATTCACCCTGAAGAAAGACCCAAAACTGGTTTTTGCATCCCCGATCATCACTTCCAATGGAAGGTCATGCCCTTCGGATTAAAGATTGCACCCTCATTGTTCCAAAAAGCCATGATAAAAATATTCCAGCCCATCCCCCATACCTCTTTGGTTTACATTGATGACATCTTGTTATTTAGCAATACAATGGAGCAACATGTCATTTTGCTTCGTCAGTTTGAGGCATTAATAACACAATACGAAATCATGCTTTCAGCAGAAAAGATGGTTCTTGCACAGAAGGAGATTGATTTTCTTGGAATGCATTTTATCCAAGCTGCATACAGTCCAGGGCCACATATATGTCAAGAATTGCTCAAGTTTCCAGATACTAGCTTCACAACAAAGCAGATCCAACAGTTCTTGGGTGTAATAAATTATGTGAGAGATTTCATACCAAATATTTCTACATGCATTTCTCCACTTACAGACATGCTCAAGAAAAATGCTCCATCATGGGGAAAGAAGCAAGATGAAGCAGTCAGGGAAATAAAGGAGATTTCAAAAAATGTCAAGTCCCTCTACATCCCTTCAGACGGTAAGAAAATACTGCAGACTGATGCCAGCAATGAATACTGGAGTGCCGTTCTATTTGAAGAAAAAGATGGCCAGAGAAAAATATGCGGATATGCCAGCGGAAGGTTTAAAGAGGCGGAGCAACATTATCACTCCACATTCAAGGAAATACTTGCAGTAAAAAATGGAATCAAGAAATTCAATTTTTTCCTGATTCACACAGAATTTCTGATAGAAATGGATATGAAGGCTTTCCCAAAGATGATCCAGTTGAATGCAAAAATTATTCCCAATCCGCAAATTCTCAGGTGGGCTCAATGGTTCTCTCCATACAAGTTCCAAGTCAAGCACCTCAAAGGAAAGGATAATATTCTCGCAGATTTTCTATCTCGGCCAGAAGAATTTTCAAGGAGATTTTCCTCGGCAAAACTGAAGCCTAACCAAAACCTAACCAATCAGATTTTCATGTTCTCAAATATATCGGGAACAAGTCCATTAAAGCCAACATATCATCCACCAGAGTTGTTCAACCTCATGGATCCTTTTGATCCGTCAATTATTATGGAAAGAAGGNAAAAAAAGATGGTTCTTGCACAGAAGGAGATTGATTTTCTTGGAATGCATTTTATCCAAGGTGCATACAGTCCAGGGCCACATATATGTCAAGAACTACTCAAATTTCCAGATACCAGCTTCACAACAAAGCAGATCCAACAGTTCTTGGGTGTAATAAATTATGTGAGAGATTTCATACCAAATATTTCTACATGCATTTCTCCACTTACAGACATGCTCAAGAAAAATGCTCCATCATGGGGAAAGAAGCAAGATGAAGCAGTCAGGGAAATAAAGGAGATTTCAAAAAATGTCAAGTCCCTCTACATCCCTTCAGACGGTAAGAAAATACTGCAGACTGATGCCAGCAATGAATACTGGAGTGCCGTTCTATTTGAAGAAAAAGATGGCCAGAGAAAAATATGCGGATATGCCAGCGGAAGGTTTAAAGAGGCGGAGCAACATTATCACTCCACATTCAAGGAAATACTTGCAGTAAAAAATGGAATCAAGAAATTCAACTTTTTCCTGATTCACACAGAATTTCTGATAGAAATGGATATGAAGGCTTTCCCAAAGATGATCCAGTTGAATGCAAAAATTATTCCCAATCCGCAAATTCTCAGGTGGGCTCAATGGTTCTCTCCATACAAGTTCCAAGTCAAGCACCTCAAAGGAAAGGATAATATTCTCGCAGATTTTCTATCTCGGCCAGAAGAATTTTCAAGGAGATTTTCCTCGGCAAAACTGAAGCCTAACCAAAACCTAACCAATCAGATTTTCATGTTCTCAAATATATCGAGAACAAGTCCATTGAAGCCAACAGATCATCCACCAGAGTTGTTCAACCTCATGGATCCTTTTGATCCGTCAATTATTATGGAAAGAAGGACTTATTATGAGCTTCAAGTTTTCCGGCAACACGGAGGATCAATTCTCAAACCATATGGGGTCAATCCAGAATATCCTTTCTGCCATATATTCATAGCTCAAGCGAAGGATTTTCCACAAGAATTATTATGGTTTTTCTGGTACATGTGCCATCAGTACTACATTTTCATGGAATTCAAGTGCAATGTCTTCAAAGATTTTGACAACATTGAACCAGCTCTTAAAGTATTTCTACTATGGTTCAAGCCTAGAAGATATTGGATAAAATGTTTTAATGATTCCTACAATGCAAAGGTATTCATGTTTCACAGGCCAATAAAGATTATTAACGGAAAAGTCCAGGCACAAGCAGAGTCATCATTCTGGTGGAAACTTCCCGTGTCCATTTTATCCATGGAAGAAGAATACAGTGAAGCACAGAGAGTTATCTTCCAGCAAAACAGGTGCATCCCGAAAGAAATATGGCCAAAAGATTGGGCAAGTTGGAATTATACCAGCACTCATCCTCACTGGGAAAAAGTCCGAGAAGCAGCAAAGGAATATCAAACTCCGTATGAAATCATCCGAGAAAAGATCACGCAAGACATCTCCAGATTAAGGTTACGGATCACATCCTACAAACCAAAGGAGAAGGAACATGCCGAGAAAGAACCGACAAATTCTAGGTGTTACTATACAAGATCTCTGAAAAGATGCCTAGAAGACAGACCAGGAAAATCAATTATCTAAATCTTTGTTAATCTCACCATAATCCTGGTATCCAATAGCCAGCCCTTTTGTAGGAAAACTTTCGTATCTATGATATAGTTTGCTTGCTTGGAGTCTCTTGCTCTGTTCATCCTACTGTGGTATCAGACTCGAGAAGAAAGAGAAGTCAGCCTTCAAGTAATTTTTGAAATGTTGTAGGCACAACAAGTTGTTATCGCTCAGTTACAGAGTCAACAAAAGACTCCAAGCGGAGCAGGACCAGAAACGACTCCTTGAGTTGAGCCAACCCTAGAATGATCAAGTAACAACGAGATAGGAGCTGACCCCACCATTATGAAAATGCTCGAGGAGCTCACCAAGAGAATCGATTTAGGAGAAAAGAAGATAGAGGACAACGATAAGAAAGTGGAAACCTACAACTCGAGGCTCGTCTAGATCCCCGGAGCACCTCCGGACTTGAAGGGACTAGATTCAAAGAAGTTTGTACAAAACCCATTCCTACCAAGTGCGGCTCTGAAGCCTATTCCGAAGAATTTTTAGATGCCCGACATCCTAAAATATAACGGGACCACATATCCCAACGAGCATATCACCACCTATACGTGTGGTATAAAAGGAAATAATTTGAAGGATGACGAGATCGAGTTTGTCCTACTAAAGAAATTGGGAGAAACCTTGTCCAAGGAGGCCATGATGGGGTATCATAACCTTTCCTCGAACTCAATAGATTTATTTTCCATGTTGGCAGACTCATTTGCAAAGGCACATGCTGGTGCCATAAAGGTTGCTATGAGGAAGTCCGATGTATTAAAAATCAAGAAAAGAGTGAACGAGATGTTGAGGGAATTCATCTCCCTTTTCTAGTTAGAACAGATGGATTTACCACCAGTCTCCGATCAATGGGCTGTACATGCCTTCACACATGGACTGAATGAATGAATCTCAATAGCTTCTAGGCAGCGGAAGCAGAACTTGATCAAGTATCTCGCTGTAACTTAGGCGGATGTGCACAACAGGTACCAGTCAAAAATTAGGGTCGAGGACGACCGCTAGGAGCCCCCTCGGGCTCACTTTATCCAAGAAGGCTACTAGCAAAGTAACAAAGAAATTCGGAAAGGGAGCCAAGGCTGACCAAGGAAAGAAGAAACACTTCGAGGCGTAACATACCTCGAAATGACCGAAGAGCGGATCGAGGCCAAAGTTCTCGGGGACTCATGAGAAAGACCAGGTTTTACATGTTTTCGAGACCAATGGAAACACCCTGATTGTTAGAATACAACTTCAATATTGATGCCTCAGATATTGTATCAGCCATCGGCAAGATTAGACATAGTAGATAGCCCAAGCCCATATAGATCGATCCTTCTCCAAGGAACCCTAACGTAATGTGCAAGTATCATGATACTCATGGTCATAGGGCCGAGGACTGCAGACAGCTTCGAGAGGAGGTAGCCCGATTGTTCAACAAGGGGCACCTTCGAGAATTTCTCAGCGACCGGGCAAAGAACCATTTTCGAAAGAGAGATGCAAACAAAAAGAATGAACCAGAAGAGCCCCAACATGTCATTTACATGATCATAAGAGGAGTCGATGTGCCACAGGGACCCGTATTCAAACGCACAAAAGTATCTATCACAAGTGAGAAACGCACTTGGGACTTCTCAGAACAACGCACTGGTAATTTCTATCCTTTTAAATAAGGTTCAAGTTAAATGTGTTCTCGTGGATCCAGGTAGTTCGGCCAATATAATTAGGTCAAGGGTCGTGGAGAAGCTCGGGCTGCTCGACCAAATCATACCCGCGTCTCGAGTCCTAAATGGATTCAACATGGCGAGTGAAACAACAAAGGGTGAAATCATCCTCCCAGTCAACGTAGCTGGAACCATACAAGACACCAAGTTTCATGTCATCGAAGGTGACATGAGGTACAATGCTCTACTTGGAAGGCCATGGATCCATAGCATGAGGGTAGTGCCATCAAATCTTCATCAAATGATGAAGTTTCCAACAAAGGATGGCGTGAAAAGAGTATATGGAGAGAAGCATGCAGATAAAGAGATGTTGCAGTGCACGACTTGACGCTGGTATCGACACCATCTACCTCGGATGAGTCAAAGGACAAACGGGTAGCCAAATAGCAATCACAAACCATACGCTCGGTTGAGACCGAGGGACAAGAGACCGATGAACATGTGGTCGAGTAAGAAGAAGAAGATTTCCTCACCCCTAGAGCCTTTGTTTCACAAGAGAAATCAGACGCAACAAAGTCCACAGTCGAATAACTCGAGCAGGTCGTATGGAGCATCTTCCGGAACGAAAGGTATACCTGTGAACGGGATTAACCCCCGAACTCAAGAAGAAACTCATTCAATATCTTGTTGATAACATAGATTACTTTGCTTGGTCCTACTTAGATATGAAATGGATCCCACCGGAGATAACCACCCATCGACTAAGTGTCGACCTTAGGTTCAAACCGGTGAAACAAAAAAGGAGACCTCAGTCCGAGGTAAAACATGCATTCATCAAAGATGAGGTAACCAAACTCCTCAAAATAGGTTCCATTAGGGAAGTGAAGTACCCTGATGGCTAGCTAACTTAGTTAGTCACTAAAAAGGGAATAAACTTAGAATGTGTGTAGACTACAAGGATTTGAGCAAAGCATGCCCTAAAGATTCCTTCCCACTACCCAACATCGATTGATTGATCGATGCCATGGCTCGCCACGATATCCTTACTTTTCTCGACGCCTACTCCGGGTACAATCAAATTGAAATCAACCCAGAAGACCAGGAAAATACTTCGTTTATCACAAAGTATGGTACATATTTCTATAATGTAATGACCTACGGGCTAAAAAATGCGGGAGCAACATATCAACGCCTAGTTAATAATATGTTCGAACATCAAATAGGCAAATCTATGGATGTTTACATTGCTGACATGCTAGTTAAGTCCCTGCACACAGAGGACCATTTTACTCATTTGCAGGCGACGTTCGATATCCTAAGAAGATACAACATGAAGCTCAACCCCGAGAAATGCGCTTTTGGAGTCGGCTCGGGCAAATTTGTGGGCTTCATAGTATCAAACAGGGGGGATCGAGATCAACCCTGAAAAAATCAAAGCCATCGAGGAGAACACCGCAGTAAACAGTGTGAAAGTCGTGTAACGACTGACCTGGCAGATAGTTTCCTTAGGCCGATTCATTTCGAGGTCTTTAGATTGGAGCCATAATTTCTTCTCTCTGTTTAAGAAGAAAAATGACTTTGTATGGACCCTAGAGTGTCAACAAGCCTTGGAAGAATTAAAATGGTATCTTTCAAGCCCACCCTTGCTTCATACACCAAAGGAGGATGGAACACTCTATTTATATTTAGTCGTATCCGAGGTAGCGGTAAGTGGCGTGTTGTTTCAAGAAGATCAAGGTACGCAATTTCCTTTCTATTATGTAAGTCGGACCTTTGGAGATACTGAAACCAGGTTTATGCATTTAGAAAAATTAGATGTAGCATTAATAAGTGCATCTAGGAAGTTGAAACCATATTTTCAATGTCATCCTATATGTGTATTAACTACATATCCACTTCGAAACATTTTACATAAGACCGAATTATCGGGTCAATTGGCTAAATGAGCCATCAAACTCGGAGGTTATGATATCAAGTATCAACCCCGAACGACTATAAAGTCTCAAATTTTGGCGGACTTCATGGCCGATTTTACGCCTGCCCTCATGCTCAAAGTAGAAAAAGAACTCTTGTTAAAAATGGGCACATCATCAGGGGTATGGACCCTCTTCACTGACGGTGCCTCGAATGTGAAAGGGTCTGGGCTCGGTATAGTTCTAAAACCACCTACGGGAAACACCATTAGAAAATCTATAAAAACTTTGAAATTGGATAACAATGAGGCCGAGTATAAGGTCATGATTGCAGGTCTCGAACTAGCCAAAGGCCTGGGAGCAGAGGTCATCGAGGCAAAATGTGATTCTCTTTTGGTAGTAAACCAAGTGAATGGAAGTTTCGAGGTTCGAGAACATAGGATGCAAAGGTACTTAGACAAGCTTCAAGTGACATTGCATCGGTTAAAAGAGTGGACCCTGGTCCATGTACCTCAAGAACAGAATAGCGAGGTTGATGTGCTTGCAAGCTTGGGGTCATCTTTTGAAGGAGATGACATAGTCCCGAGGACTGTCGTACAACTATCGAGGTCGGTGATCGAAGAGGGTCATGCAGAAATTAACTCGACAAGTATAACATAGAATTGAAGGAATAAGTACGTTGAGTGCTTGAAACATGGGAAGCTCCTCACGGACCCACAAGAATCGAGGGCCCTCTGAGCCAAAGCATCCCGATTTTCACTCGACGAGGATGGAACATTGTATAGGAGGACCTCCGACGGACCACTGGTAGTATGCTCGGGACTGGGGGGACACTGGTTGTGTGCTATGAGAAATCCACGAAGGTACTTGTCGGAATCATTCTGGTGCCTATTCTTTGGTTCAAAAGATGATCAGAGCGGGGTACTACTGGGATAGTATGGAAAAAGATACAAAAGAGTTCGTTCGAATGTGAGACAAATGTCAAAGGTTTGCACTAATGATCCACCATCCTGGAGAACAACTCCATTCAGTTCTATCACCACGGCCATTGATGAAATGAGGGATGGACATCGTCGGCCCCCTACCAACGACGCCAGGTAAAGCTAGATTTATCTTATTTATGACTGACTACTTTTTAAAATGGGTTGAAGTGCAGGCCTTTGAGAAGATAAGAGAAAAATAAGTCATCGACTTCATATAGGACCACATCATATGTCTATTCGGGATTCCCTCCGAGATAAGATGCGATAATGGGAAGCAGTTTATTGGAAGCAAAGTAAAAAATTACTCGAAGACCATAAATCAAAAGGTACCTATCAAGGCCTTATCACCAAAGTGCAAATGGTTAAGCCGATTCCACAAACAAAACCATCATCCAAAACTTGAAGAAGAGGTTAGATGATGCTAAAGGGGAAATGGAGAGAAGTGTTTCCCGAGGTACTATGGGAATATCGAACAACATCGAAGTCGAGCACAAGGGAGACCCCGTTTTCTTTGGTATATGGGTCCGAGGCATTGATCCCAGTCGAGCCCGGGGAATCGAGCGTCAAATTTCAATATACCACCGAGGACTCAAACAATGAGGCCATGAACACCTCCCTCGAGATTTTAGATGAAAGGCGTGAGGCCGCATTAGTTCGAATGGCCTCTCAAAAAAAGGATTGAAAGGTACTACAACAGAAGAACGAACCTCCGCTACTTCGGAGTCGGAGACCTAATTCTATGGAAAGTCACCCTCAATACTCGAAACCCAAATGAACGGAAACTAGGCCCTAATTTGGAAGGACCGTACCATGTCCTCAGAGTCGTATGACAAGGATCCTACAAACTTGGCACAATGGAAGGCGAGCAACTACCAAACAATTGGAATATATCATTTCTAAAATTTTATTATTGCATATGTATGACCTTCTCCCTTTTTCGTTTATATTTTACTAACTCCTTACAGGTGTTCGATTGGAGATATCGAAGCACCCTTCAACTCGAAGACCTTGGGTTTTAAAACATGTGTTGCACTCTTTTTCTCTTAGATCGGGTTTTATCCCAAATGGGTTATACCGGCAAGGTGTTTAACGTGGAAACAACTATATACTACCTGAGGAAAAATCAACAAGTATTGAAGGCTTCTTTTCTATCATCCTCGAATACTAGGGTGAATCACCTCCAGAGGTTACATTTTCGAAGAAAACAAGTCATGACAAGGAGGACCTCGATAAGAGAATGTTGTAATGGGACAAACGGTCGAATGAACCGTGTCCACATAGAATAATCAAGCCTCCGATGGCAAAAACATGTACGAATGTATTAATTACTCAAAGAAGCACTCTTATTATATCAAAACATTTTGTGCCTCAAAGAAGTCTACTATTTTCACATTTAATGGCTCAAGGGCCAAATATACTCGAATACTCGGGGACTGTCATCGACAGTCAACACGTCGAGCCATAAAAAACTTGAGCCTATAAGACCTCAATGAGGAAAACTCGAACTTATAAGACCTCAATGATGCATACTCGAACTTACAAGACCTCATTGAGGCAAAATCGAAATCGAACGTATAAGACCTCAATGAGGCATACTTGAACTTACAAGACCTCAATGAGGCATACACGAACTTATAAGACCTTAAAAAAATGCATCGCCTCGATATTAAGGCCAAGACCATCTTACTCGGGGACTAAAGGCTACGGCCATATGAAAAGGGTACGGCCGAAGTAATGCGGCTCAGGGACGTCCGACTTCCGCCATAAAACTAAAGGCCTTCAAACACTCCTGAAAACCAGTTAAATCGGACTACCCTCGGCATAAGAAAAGGGGTTTCGATAAAATCAGCCCCGAACAATGTGAAGGCTTTGAAAACGTCAGCCTTCGAGAAAACCCCAAGAGGTATTCAACTGTCGTTGCACATCGACTTGAAAACGGGGTTCCAATCAGTCGAACCGTCAAAAAGTCGAACGAATATAAAAACATGCCAAGGCATAACAAAATTTTTACAAGTCTTAAGCCAGAAAGGGGGATAATATTAGCCATCTTAGAGGTCCAATTGACCCAATCTAAAAAGAGCGTAAGGGCCGATGTGTAAGAGCCTAAGGGCCGATATATAAGAGCCTAAAGGCCAATCTAAAGAGCCTAAGGTCCAACTTAAAAGATCCTAAGGGCCGATGTTTTAAAGACTAAGTGCTGATACTTGAAGAACATAAAGGCCGAAGTACACCATGCTTGAGACCTTACCCAGTTCGGACTCAAAAGTCTCGAGCTAAAACTTAGCTTGATGATCGGACCCTAAATGGTCACATATTATCGATCGTTGATCTAACACGAAACCTAAGGGTATTATATTCTAAGTCCAATACATTGGATTGATCATTAACACCAAATCTCATTTCAAAGACAAGACAAAAATTAACAAAACGAAGATAAAACAAAATATTGTTTATATTCAGATGATGCCCAAAAGTATGTTTACAAAGATCCCACATGGAGCCCTTACAAAAAAGAAGGAAAATAAAAGAAGTTTAGTCTACTGTCGGGGTCACTCGATCGGAGGTAGTTTCCTCAAGAGCTGCATCTTCGACGGTATGACCTTCGATAGCCTGATCTTAGGTGGCCGCTTCCTCCTCTAGGACATGGTCTTCGTCCCCCCCACTCTCAAAGCCGCTGGCAGGATCCTTATCGGAAGTGAGCAATGTCGTTGCCTCTTTTTCCAAGGCCCTCACCTTCTCGATCTAAGCAGAAAGATCAAAGCCTTCGACATGTACCTCCTCAAGGGCATGCCTTCGAGACTCCAGCCGAGCTTGATTGATGGCCCGTGTTAACTTAAGCTCGGTCGCATCAGCTGCCTTCTTAGCCCGAGCATTGGCAGCAGCAGCATCGGTCCGGTATATAGACATAATTGCATCAACTTCGGAAAAGGTTTTGGATAATTCTATGGTCGACCCAATATGAAGGTCCATATATTTACGACTTTATTTCTTTGCACCCTGAAGTTGTTTCTCAGCCGAGGCCATCTTCTCTCGAAGAGTATCTTCTCGGAGACCATATCATCTATGCGCTGCTTCAACCCGAGGATCTCAGCATCTTTGACCCTAAGCTTCTCCCGAAGTTGCCCCACTAGGCCATCCTTCTGCTTGAGCTGCAAGAATCGAGTCGAGACATTAAACACCAAATGAGTAAGCATAAAATAAGCCCACAAAGGCTATATTACCTGCTCAACAGAATCGGCACACTCTCGGGAAGCCTTCTCCGAACTTGCTCGAAGGTCATTGAGTTCCCCCTCCCTTTTGGCATAAAGAGCCTTGAACTCATCCGAATCTGACATGAGTTTCCTAAGCTCATCATCGCAGTGGGCCAGCTCAGCTCGTGACTTGGAAAAGGCTTGGTCAAAGAGCATCATGGCCTAAAAAACAAATGAAGGAGGTCATAAGGCAAGAACCAAATTCAAGATATAATTGTTAAGGTACAGATTACCTATTTCCGAAGTTTCTCATCCTCTTAAAAAATGAACGAGGTGTCAAGGTCGGGTCCTTTCTCGACCCCGGTGAAGCACTCTCCAAATATATCGTTCTCTCTGTGGGATGCCCCCACGTCGGTAGTTTTCATATCTTGGGCATCCCGTATTTTCCCTGAAGAAAACTATGGTCCTGGCAGAGAGTTGTCCACTTCAATTACCCCGAGTGGCTCGATCTATCAAATATAGAGTTCAGGGTTGAGTTCTTCTGACTCGTCTATAAAATTTTTTTCAGCACAAGGTACGTTCTAGTCACCAGTCGGTTCAGGGACTGGGCCTGAGCTCCCTTCGGGGATCCCCTCAGCTCGAGATTGAACCACCTCGGCAGCCTTCAGTGTAGTAACCTTTGAAGCATCGGTACCATTTCACCTCGGGGTTACTAATGGGAGGATATCGCCTTCACCCTCAGTCTCATCTCGTCCTCGGCACGAAGACTTGCAGCAACTTTGGGAGACAAGGCCACTGTGTCAGCCATAGGTTTTCGAAGCTTGGACTTTTTTGGCTTCGAGGACTCTGCCAGCGTCTCTTTCTTTCTATTCTTATCCTTGGTATGTTTTTGGGTCTCTAGCTCGCCAGGTGGGGATGGCCTCATTGAAATAGCATCTCCGAGGCCTACATAAGGGCAAAAGTTCAGTGTGCTATCAAGAGAGATTTTACTAAGGGACTCAAATATGTCAATGATAAAAACTCACCATGGTTTTTGGCCGCCCATCGGCCGTTGGCTAAGTCGCGCCAGACGCGCTCGACATATGTGGAGGTGGAAGCTAGTTGTCGAACCCAGCCCGAGAGGTCCTTGACTGCACCAGGGTACCACTCGACGGCTGCATCATCAGAAGGGAGTTAGTCCGAATGAAAGAAAAAGCATTTGATTAATGAAACGAACTCGACAAATCTATACTTACACTTCATATTCCATTCCTCGGGGAATGGCATCTTTTTAGCAGGAATCAGGTCGGAGGTCCTGACTCTAACAAAGCGGCTCATCCATTCTCGTTCTTTATCCTTATCGATTCTAGAGAAGAAAGACTTCTAAGATCGACGTTGAAGTTTTATCAGGCCACCTTGATGGAGACGAGGGTTTTATAGTCTAATCAGATGGTCGAGGGTAAAAGGCATCTCCTCGACCTGATTCAAAAAATACCTAATCAGGTAAACAATTTGCCAGAAGAAAGGATAGATTTGGCCGAGCGTCATCCGATATTGTTGACAAAAATTGAGGATCATTGTATCTAGCGGAGGCAAAGAAGGTTTTACGGGACCTAAGGTGAATGGGTATGTGTATACACTTAGGAAACCTGCTTTGTAAGTGGTTATGTCCACTTCAGGTGAAGGGATATCCACTTGTACTGCATCCTTCCAACGGCAATCCGCCTTCACTTGTTCGGGTTTGGTTATTAGGCTAATATATCGATAAATGGGTTCACATTGTCCCCAAACGAGGAAGGTTTTCCACCTTGAAATCAGAATACGTTTCACAAGGCCCGGGGGTACACTCCTCAATGCGAGGAGGTACTCCCGTTTTGCTCTTAGACGAGCGTGATGACGAAGGGGCTTTATTTTTTTGGGGAGCTGTCTTAGAAGTTTTTGCCATTTTGTTTAGAAAATTCAGAAGAAGAAGAAAAAACTAGTTTAGAGATGAACAAAAGGAAGGGGTAAGACTTACGTGTTAATTCATGATTTTGTCGTACAAGCAAGTCAGTATGGTTATTTTGAGGTTTAATTCATAGATTTACATGTTATTTTTCATGATTTTATCGTACGAGCAAGTCTGTATGGTATTTTTAGACTTACGTGAATGTTTGTTTTAGAGCCCCGAGGGCTCGGGTGAGTTTCAAATATGTTTGGGTTGTGTTGCGCTCGTTCTTTCTTACGCTTCGACGTTGTTTCTTCAAACATAAATAATATCATATTGAAGAAATGACCTCCAATTTCTGTTTTGAATAAATTATTAGATCCGTATCGTAATTATGGACCCGTAGCAAAAGGAATCATCGAATTTGGACATCATATGAGGATGTTATGGCCATTTTAATAAAGTTGCCAGATTTGTCAGGTTAATTACGAAATTGCCACTGACGGCGTATTAAAAATCTACAATATTTGCAAATATTAAAACCTACATATCTCCTTCATTATAAGGTCAAATTGAGTGATTCAAAAGACTAACTTGACTAGAATTTCACAAGGAATCCACTGGAGACATAAAAATCGAGTTGCGAGATCGTTTGGTATGAGAAAAGAGGCACAATAATTGGCAAAAAATATATATAAAACGGGAAATTTTCCAACCCCACAGCCCTTGGAACGAGTTTCTTCACCAAATATCACCCCCAAGTCATAATTTATAAATTCTAAAATTTACTCTTTCAATTACTCATTGTTTTTCATCACTTTTGAGAAGAATTAGGGAATTTTGTAAAAATCGAATATTTACCTCAAATTGAGGTCAGATTTCGAAACTAATTATATATTTGGGTTCGTGGGTAAATGGGTAAACGTAATTTGGTCCGAACCCCGAGTTTAGACCAAGCGGGCCCGGGGTCGGGTTTTCACTTTTTTTTAGAAAACTTAGGAAAAATTATAATTTTCAGTAAATTTAGTTCCTTTAGAATTAATTAATGATATTAAGTTAATTATGGTTAGATTCGAGTATACTGGAGGTGAGTGGCCTACGAATTTGAGGTAAGTGTCTGGTCTAACTTTGGCTTGAGGTTATAGGAGTCCCCAATTGTTTGCTATGTGAAATGCATGTGTGTGGTGTATAGGTGCATTGACGAGTATCTATACACCACCAAATGGCCTGTTAAACATGATCTCCTCCCCGTTCCCAAGTTAATTGATTCCTTGCTTAATTGTTCTATGTTCATTATTGTTTCTACGATTACTTGTCCGTATTCCGTTATTGTTAAATATTGTTGTGGTTATTTTTGAAAGAGTATCAGTTGTTTATTTAACTCCCTTGTGTTACAAAACGGTTGAGTAGTTTGGCATTGTTTCTACGAGGCACATATATATATTTATGTTCCTGTTGCTTTCATTTTGTTGATAATATTGAGAAAGTTATGAGAATTGCAGTTTAACTGTATTAGGACTGTTGAGGTTTACGTGGCTATTTGATTTCAATCGATTATTGCCAATTGTTGTTGCAAGTGTGTTAAAAGTGTTGGTTGTTCTCTTGATTCTATCATAGTACATAAAGATTGAGCTGGATTGACAACGTTACATGTTAACTTATATTCTCGTTGGTTTTATTGTGAAATGATATTGCATAAAGCTTACGACCTATATGATTTTCTGTTTGAAATTGTGGAAATAAAAGTATTGTAAAAGTCTTGGCCTGAATTGTGAAATTCTTTATGAATAAATTGATATGATATGTCTGGTGGGAGCGGGTTGCACTCCGCAACAAGGAGTGATAAGGGTGGACAAGTGGGATCAGGTTGCACGCTGCAACAGGAGCAATGAGGGTGATATATTTAGGGAGGAGCGATATGGGAGGACAGGTGGGAGCGGGTTGCACGCTGCAACAAGGAGCGATAAGGGAGGACATTTATATTTTTACTAATTTTCAAAGAAAAACAAAGATTTGAAAACTTATTTAAAGTTAAAGTTTGGAAACTTGGAAATTATTTAAGAGTTGGTTATAGCTGAGGCCTGGAAAAGGCGGCTCACTTATTTCATTGTTGTTGCAGTACTTAATTATTTGTTTAGATTTCCTTCTTGCTTTATATTTATTGTCTCAGTTATATTTTTCTTGTTTGTGTAGAATTGTCTTATTGTGTTATTGTATATATTATTGTCACAGGTTATATGTTGTTAATGCCCCGCGTAGCCTCGTCACTACATCGTTGAGGTTAGGCTCGGCACTTACTCAGTACACGGGGTCGGTTGTACTGATACTACACTCTGCACTCTTTTGTGCAGATCCAGATACTAGCCAACAATAAAGATTTTAGAGCATCCATCTATTTATTCGTAGACAGAGGTATATCTGCCGGCGTTCGCAGATCCCGAGAATCTTCTCCTATTTTTATTAAACTGTTTTAGTATATTCAGAACAATTACACTATTTCTTTCAGCCCAGTGTTTGTAGTATTCTTTAGTAGTTCGTGAATTGTGACACCCGACTCTGGGGTAGTTCTAGATCTATTATATGATTAGTTCGTGGTTCGGTTTTATTCAATTGTTTATTATTTTATCTTTGGAAATCATTTAAATTAAGTTTACTTCAAATTTATTTATTGATGCTTAAGAAAATAATCAAAGGAAATTAGCTACTCGAATTCTAACATTGGTTTGTATAGCAAGTGTGGTGTTAGGCGCCATCACGATCCCTACGGTTGGGAATTTGGGTCGTGACAAGTTGGTATCAGAGCACTAGGTTGCCTATGTCTCATAATTCACGGACAAACTTGGTAGAGTCTGAAGTATTGGTACGGAGACGTCTATACTTATCTCTCAGAGACTATGAAGTTAGGAACAATTTCATTTCTATTCTACTCCATCGTGCGAATTTATTCTACCATTGCTGATTGAACTTGCCTATTCTTGTCCTCTCACAAATGTCGACAACACGCAAAGCGTCTACGACCGGATAAGAGGTGAAGCCCCAATGACAGCTACAATTAAGGGAAGGGACAGAAGTAGAGCTGAGTCTAAAGCTCGAACAACAACACCTATTTTAAAGTCTCAAATGGATGTGGACGCGGAGGTTCTAGCTCAGCCGGTACATGTTGGACTAGTCCATATCCCAGAAGGATTTATAGCTAATCCAGTATGACATAACAAGGGAATAGTTGAAAGTAACAAAGTTGATTTATATGAGCTGTGAAGTTTATCATTGTGAATTATCAAACATTGTGACCTATGGCTTCGTGCCAAGTGGGGAAGTCCACTGTCAAGGAATAGACTGCAGGGTCATGTGTTATATCGGTTTTGGCCTTGAATGTATAAGGCCTGAGATTTTGCAAGAGATAAAGCTGGGACTTGCGATATGTATGCCACTTTAATAACTCTATACCTCAGTACCAAAGGAGTTATATAACAAACTTTAAATCTACAGAAGGTTTACCCAGCGTGGAAGTCACGGTTGCGGATTTTGGGGTGCTCTAGAAAGAGTACAGTGGTTGACAAGCTTCTAGACTATACGGTTCGTGCCAATGTTTATTTGTATAGAGCTCTACTTTTGGGATCATTGTGCATCAATAGAGATGNGTTTATCTGTATAGAGCTCTACTTTTGGGATCATTGTGCATCAATAGAGATGAGAGTTACCCTAAAAGAATGATGAAAAAGTATATGAATAAAGGGGGTAGCTCAGCAGTGTTGAGTTAACATAGTAAAAGAAGAAATTGGTCGTCGGTGTTTGTGACAAGCCTACAAAGAGGATGACCATCCAATGCAGCATCAATTACTTGACTCAATTCTCATAATGCTTTTGAAGCAGTTTGTTTCTCGAACTTTCCATTTTATGTGGCGCTTAGGGTTTGAACAATTGTGTCAGGTCACCATGAGAATGTCAGGACATGCCATCAGGTTTGATAAGTTAGCCTATCATACTCCTACTTTGGTTCATATAGCTAGAGAGTAAGTCTACATACTCATTAAATGACTCAAGTATGATTTAAAAATATTTGTACGACTCAGGGCATGTTGATACTTCATTTCGGATAGTGATAGAAATTGTCCTAGACTTGGGAGAGTCATATTTCATCAGAACACTCAAGCTACGTGCCCCATTGCAGTTACAACTCAACTACATGATAGCTAGGGAAAAAGGAGTCGGAATGTCGAGAGTGGAGGTTAGATTCCTAGAGGTAGAGACCCAGCCTGTTGATATATTTTCTATGGTATGGCTGAGGTCGTTACATTAAATGGTGTCATTACAAGAACAATCTCTAATTATTATAATGTGATGATTTCCTGAACATAATACGGTTATGCGTATCTAATAAAATTCTTCTAATATGCTCCACTCTCGGGTGAACTTCTTAACTCAAAAATCTACTTATGTGAATACTTGTATTGAGAGATTCTATGGAGATAGTTGCGTCTATCATTACGTGTCGTAATTTTGTTTAACAAAAAATATTTAAAGGAAGGAAATGGAATGTTTCGATTGGCACGATACGCATGTTGCTTGTGATTCATACTTGAGGACAAGATCCTCGCATTTTAATATGATTTGAGATGTTTAAATCGGGCTACGAGCCGCGGTGAAAGTTATGTAAGGACGAGGTCCTGGTGACGGAGATTCTTGTGTTTAAATTCTCCCTTGTGAATTAAAATTTTGGTATAGTACTGGTAGGGAGTCATGCATGTTAGGCTGATTCAACAATTTATGTATAAAAAATAATGATAATAATCTTAATAAATGATGGTCCTTAGGGACACAGTTCGACACGACGGTGCCAAGCAGGTCAGAGTTGAAGATGATGGTGTTTTGAGGATGCAAGGTCGGTTATGAATGCCTAATGTTGATGGCCTTTGTGAGTTGATCCTTGAAGAGACTCACAGTTCTAAGTATTCGACTCACCCCGGTGCAACAAAAATGTAACAAGACTTGAGGCAGCATTATTGGTGGAGAAGGATGAAAAAGGACATTGTTGCGTATGTGGCTTATTGCTTAAATTGTCAGCAGGTAAAGTAGGAGCATTAGAGACCCAGTGGTTTGCTTCAGCAAATAGATATTTCTGAGTGGAAGTGGGAGCGTATCACTATGGACTTCGTTGTTGGGTTTCCACGGACTCAGAGGAAATTTAATAATGTTTGGGTTATTGTGGATAGGCTGACTAAGTCAGCACACTTCATTCATGTGGCCAATACTTATACTTCAAAGTGGTTGGCTGAGTTATATATTTGGGAGATTGTTCGCCTTCATGGGGTACCCGTGTCTATCATTTCTGATAGGGGTACGCAGTTTACTTCGCACTTTTGGAGGGCAGTTTAGCGTGAGTTGGGTACCCGAGTGGAGTTGAGTACATCATTTCACCCTCAGACTGACGGACAATACGAGCGTACCATTAAGATATTGGAGGACATGCTCCGTGATTGTGTTATTGATTTTGGAGGTTCATAGGATCATTTCTTGCCGTTAGCGGAGTTTTCTTATAATAATAGTTATTAGTCGAGCATTCAGATGGCTCCTTATGAGGCGTTATATGGTAGACGATGCAGATCGCCAGTTGGATGGTTCGAGCCAGGAGAGGCTCGGTTGTTAGGGACAAAATTAGTTCAGGAGGCCTTAGACAAGGTCAAGATTATTCAGGAAAGACTTCGTGCAGCTCAGTCTAGGAAAAAGATTTATGCCGATCGTAAGGTTCATGATGTAGCATTCATAGTTGGAGAGAGAGTATTGCTTCGTGTGTCACCCATGAAGGGTGTTATGAGGTTTGGGAAGAAGGTCAATTTGAGCCCTAGGTATATCGGGTCGTTTGAGATTCTTGATAAGGTGGGGGAGGTAGCTTACAGTCTTGCATTGCCTCCAGGGTGATCCTCAGTTCATCCGGTATACCATGTGTCTATGCTCCGGAAATATCATGGTGACCCATCCCACGCGTTAGATTTTAGCTCTGTCCAGTTGGACAAAGACTTGACTTATGAGGAGGAGTCGGTAGCTATTTTGGACCGGGAGGTTTGTTAATTGAGATCTAGGAGTTTTCCTTCAGCTCGAGTGCAGTGGAGAGGCCAGCCCGTTGAGGTAGCTACTTGGGAGTCTGAGTCAGATATGCAGAGTAGATACCCACACTTGTTCGCCATTTCAGGTAAATTTCTATGTCCGTTCGAGGACGAATGGGTATTTTAGAGGTGGAGATTGTGATGACCCAAGGGGTCATTTTATAAAATTAGACTCCGTTCCATGCTTAATAGCCATAAAAAGACTAAAATAAAATGCCTCGATTTGCGTGTGCAGTCCGGGCATGAAATCAGAAAGCTTTTATGTGGAAAGATGAGAAATAGTGATTTTTAGAATTTAAATTTGATAAAAGTTGACTGTTGTCAACATTTTGAGTAAACGGACCCAAATCTGTGTTCTGACGATCCTGGGAGATCCGCAGTAAAATATGGGACTCGGGCATGCCCGTAAATGAATTCCGAGGTCCCAAGCCTTAGAAATCAATTTTTGAAAGAAATTGTTGCTGAAATGTTCATGAATTAAAGAAAATAAATAATGCTAAAAATCATTGGTATCGGGTCCGTATTTTGGTTCTAGAGCCCGGTACAACTTTGTTATGATATTTAAAGGTAAACTGTGAAATTTGGTGAAAAACGGAGTTCTATTTTGAATGAATTATTAGATCCGTATATTATTTACAGACCTGTAGCAAAAAAAAAATCATCTAATTTGGACATCGTATAAGGATTTTATGGTCATTTTACCAGGGTTGCCAGATTTTTTAGGTTAATTACGAAATTGATACTGACGGCGTATAAAAAATCTGCACTATTTGCAAATATTAAAACATACATATCTCCTTCATTATAAGGTCAAATTGAGTGATTAAAAAGCCTAACTTGACTAGAATTTCATAAGGAATTCATTGGAGACATAAAAATCGAGTTTCGGGATCATTTGGCATTAGAAACGAGGCAGAACAGCTGGAAAAAAAAAATATATAAAACGGGCAGACTTCTTCTTCTTCAAATTTTCGAACCCCACACCCCTAGGAATGAATTTCTTCATCAAATATCACCCCCAAGTCATAGGTAATCTATTCTAAACTTTACCCTTTCAATTACTCATTGTTTTTCATCACTTTTAAATCAAAAAGTAAGAATTATCATGCTAAAAATTGAGGGCTTGGGTAGAATTAGAGAATTTTATAAAAATCAAATCTTTACCTCGAATTGAGGTCAGATTTCGAAACTAATTATATTTTTGGGTTGGGTGAATGGAACGTAATTTGGTCCGAACCCCGAGTTTAGACCAAGCGGGCCCGGGGTCGGGTTTTTACTTTTTTGAGAAAACTTAGGAAAAATTATAATTTCCAGTGAACTTAGTTCTTTTAGCATTAATTAATGATATTAAGTTAATTATGGTTAGATTCGAGTATATTGGAGGTGAATTCAAAGGGAAAAGTTATAATTGAGCAGTGAGTGGCCTGCGAATTTGAGGTAAGTGTTTGGTCTAACTTTGACTTGAGGGAATAGGAGTCCCCAATTGTTTGCTATGTGAAATGCATGTGTGTGGTGTATAGGTAAGGTGACTAATATCTATGCACCATCAAATTGTCTGTTAAACATGATCCCTTCCCCGTTCCCAAGTTAATTGATTCCTGACTTAATTGTTCTATGTTCATTATTGTTTCTACGATTACTTGGCCTTATTCTGTTATTCTTAAATATTGTTGTGGTTATTTTGGAAAGAGTATCGGTTGTTTATTTTGTTCCCTTGTGTTACAAAACGGTTGAGTATTTTGGCATTGTTTCTACGAGGGACATATATATTTATGTTTTTGTTGCTTTCATTTTTTTGATAATATTGAGGAAGTTATGAGAATTACAGTTTAACTGTCTTAGGACTGCTGAGGTTTACGTGGCTATTTGATTTCAATCGATTATTGCCAATTGTTGTTGCAAGTGTGTTAAAAGTGTTGGTTGTTCTGTTGATTCTATCATAGTACATAAAGATTGAGCTGGATTGACAGCGTTACGATGTTTACTTATATTCTGGTTGGTTTTATTGTGAAATGATATTGGTTAAAGCTTACGAGCTATATGATTTTCTATTTGAAATTGTGGAAATAACAGTATTGTGTAAGGCTTGGCCTGAATTGTAATTATGAATAAATATATATGATATGTCTGGTGGGAGCGGGTTGCACGTTGCAACAAAGAGTGATAAGGGTGGACAAGTGGGATCGGGTTGCACGCCACAACAAGAGCAATAAGGGTGAAATATTTTGGGAAGAGCAATAAGAGAGGATAGGTGGGAGCGGGTTGCATGCTGCAACAAGGTGCGATAAGGGAGGACATTTATATTTTTACTGATTTTCAAAGAAAAATAATGATTTGAAAACTTACTAGTTTATATTACTATTTTTCATATTTTGGCACTACTTTTATTTAAAGTTAAAGTTTGGAAACTTGGAAATTATTTGAGAGTTGATTATAGCTGAGGCCTGGAAAAGGCGGCTGAGTTATTTCATTGTTGTTGCAGTACTTAATTATTTGTTTAGTTTTCCTTCTTGCTTTATATTTTTGTTCGTGTAGAATTTTCTTATTGTGTTATTGTATATATTATTGTCACAGGTTATATATTGTTAATGCCCCATCGTAGCCTCGTCACTGCTTCGTTGAGGTTAGGCTCGGCACTTACTCAGTACATGGGGTTGGTTGTACTGATACTACACTCTGCACTCTTTTGTGCAGATCCAGGTACTAGCCAGCAGTAGAGATTTTTAGAGCAACCATCTATTTATTCGGATACAAAGGTATATTTGCCGGCGTTCATAGATCCCGAGAGTCTTCTCTTATTTTTATAAAACTGTTTTTGTATATTAAGAACAATTACACTATTTCTTTCAGCCCAGTGTTTGTAGTATTCTTTAGTAGTTCGTGAATTGCGACACCAAACCCTGAGGTAGTTCTAGATCTATTATATGATTAGTTCGTGGTTCATTTTTATTAAATTGTTTATTATTTTATCTTTGAAAATCATTTAAATTAAGTTTACTTCAAATTTATTTATTGATGATTAAGAAAATATCAAAGGAAATTAGCTACTCGAATTCTAACATTGGTTTGTCTAGCAAGTGTGGTGTTAGGCGCCATCATGATCCCTAAGGTTGGGAATTTGGGTCGTGACACGTTAGCTCACATGATGAACGTATACTCCCTCAAGATCTTTCGTTGGGGAATAATAAATTTTAACAAGCGTGGCCACCATGCGTTGCTGACAGCATGGATGATGAGAACGACCGTGGATGAATGGAGTGGTTTGTCATCATTGCAACTAGGGAACTTATCCCCGCTACAACTCCATCCTTACCCGAGTCCTGGACTCAGGTCACGACCCAAATCTCCCTCCGTAAGATGTCGTGATGGCACCTAATCTCTAAGACTAGGTAAGCCTTACAATTGCGGAATAACTGAACAAAAATAGAAATAACGGCTAAACCGTAACAACAATACATATACATATATATATATATATATATATGTGTGTGTGTGTGTGTGTGTGTGTGTATGTATATATATGTGTATGTATAAGACTGAAAATTGCCGCTCGACATGTACAAGGAAATAAGAAATTTCGAGTATACACATCTCCCAATGACCCGTTAGTCACACGTCACAACTCGAAGAATTTTGTTCTAACTGTCTCTATACATTGGTAACTAGGAAAAATAAAGGAGGAACAACCTAATAGGATAGAAGGGGACTCCGAGGTAAGCGAATGCTGACAGATATACCTTGAAGTCTCCGTAGCAGCAACAAGTACTCTCAGTTAATAGCGGGGCTGGTAGGAGGTACCTTTGTCTACATACAAAACATGTGTATAAGAGTAGCATGAGTACACCACAACTGTACCCAGTAAGTGCCAATCCTAACCTCGGTAGAGTAGTGACGAGGTCAGGTCAGGGCCATACCGGGATATAATAAAAAAGGCAGAATAAAATAGCAATATAATGAACGAATGAGAATTTAACAACGAGAGATACAGGAAGATAACCACACAAAACGTAGGGATAAACAACAGGGGTGCTCCCGAGCTACCGCCTCGTAGTCCCAAAAGTAAATACTCAACAGGGGATCTCCCGAGGTGCTGGCTCGTAGTCCCAAAAGAAAATATACAGCGGGGGATCTCCCGAGGTACCGCCTCATAGTCCTAAAAGTAAATATGCACCCTGGATCTCCCGATGTACAGCCTCGTAGTCCCAAAAGTAAATATGCAACAAGGGATCTCCCGAGGTACCGCCTCGTAGTCCCAAAGGAATTACTCAGCTCGAAACCGATCGAAACAACATTTTAATAGCAAGAATCCTACAGTTTAAGACTAAATACAAATCAAGGAAAAATAGGAATTCATCAAAGCATGCTGTACATATTTCAAATAAGCATTTAAGACATGCAGACATACGATATTAGGCTAAACAGGATAACTACACATGTTGGGATAACTCATTTAAGATATAGCAAGCTACTTTTTAGTAAAAACCCAATTTTCAATAATTAGCATGTGTACGCACTCGTGACCTTGAGTATATGGCCCTCGCATATCATAGAATTGTCACCATAGTACCAAATCCTAAGGAGATTTCTCCTATACAAGGTTAGGCAAGTCACTTACCTCAACCAAGCTCAATCAGTCAATAAGAGTGCCTTTTCCTCAACTTTCCGACTCCGAATGGCACAATTCTATCTAAAAGAAATTACATACTATAAATATAACTATAAGAAACCAATCTAACTAATGAAATCAAGATTTTAACAAGAAATTGGAAAATCGCCCCAAAAGGTCGACCCGAACCCACATCTCGAAATCGGGTGAAAGACACAAAATAGGAACACCCATTCAACCACGAGTCCACCCATACAAAATTACTCAAATTCTATATCAAAATCTCAAAATCCCAAAATTCGGTTGAAGAACTTTTCAACTTTTTCTCAAAATTTCTCAACCCTAAAACTTAATTAAATGGTGAAATTAACGATAGATTAGTGCAATATAACCAAAACCGAGTCAAGAATAGTTACCCAATTGTTTTATCTGAAAAACCCTTGAATTTTCTCCTCAATCCAAGCTCTCTAGGTCCCAAAAATGAAAATTGGATAAAACCCTCGATTCTGAAATTTAAAGTTCTGCCCAGGTGTTTACACTACCCGATCGCGGGACATCTCATGCGATCGCATAGAACAAAGTAAGCATTCCCACAAAAGGATTACGTGAATGCGGAAATACTGGTCGTGAACGCAGACCACTGGCATGCCAAGCTATGCGATCGCGTAACCCTACACGCGACCGCATAGAGTAAATCCTTCCAGTGCCCACGTCCTCTCTTATTCACTGCAAACACGAAAAGGACCATGTGTTTGCGGTTCACTGGCCATGCAAACTTCACGATCGCGTATGATCACCTGTGAGGACATAGAACAAAAAATGTAACTGCCATAACTCAAGGCTTCGCGATCACGTCCCCTCTTACGTGATCGATAAGAGGAAGCCAGAACTAGACACGAGAAATCTTCAGCAGCCTCCCAAGTCCACAATTGATCCGTTAACCATCCAAAACTCATCCGAGGCCCCCGGACCTCAACCAAAGATACCAACATGTCCTGAAACATCATAGGAACTTAGTCGAGCCTTCTAATCACATCAAACAATGCTAAAAATGCGAATCACACCCCAATTCAAGCTTAATGAACTTTAAAACTTCAAACTTCTACAACCGATACTGAAACCAATCATATCACGTCTGATTGACCCCAATTTTTTCAAATCAGTAATAATTTAAATTACAGACCTACTCCAACTTTCGGAATCGAAATCCGACCCCGATATCAGAAAGTCCACTCCCCTCAAATTTCCTAAAAATTCAACTTTCTCCATTTCAATCCTAATCCAACTACGGACTTCCAAGTCACAATCTGGACACTGTCCTAAGTCCAAAATCAACCTACGAACCTAACATAACCGACAAAACTCCATTCCATATTTGTCTTCACATAATTCCAACTACGATCAAATTCCTAGATCATAAGCTTCCATTTACGGAACTAACTGCCCAATCTTACTTCAAAATTAAAAAAAATCCTCCCGGCAAGTCACATAAGCATAAAATGATACAAGGGAAATAGTAATTAGAGGATCAGGGATAGTACTCTCAAAACGAGCGGCCAGATCATTACATCCTCCCTCTCTTAAACCAATCATCCGTCCTCGAACAAGCATAGAGACATACCTGAAGTGGTGAAAAGATGAGTATAACGTCTGCGCATATCATGCTTGGCCTTCCAAGTCGCCTCCTCGACTTGCTGACCCATCCACTAAACCTTCACTAAAGCAATGTTCTTTGACCTAAACATTGGAATCTTCCTATCCAAAATTGCCACGGACTCCTCAACATAAGACAAATCCTTTTCCAACTAGACTGAGCTGAAATCCAACTCATGAGACGGATCGCCGTGATACTACCGGAGCATAGAAACATGAAACACTAGATGAACTCCTGCTAGACTGGGAGGAAAGGCAAGGTTATAAACAACCTCCCTAACTCACCGCAATACCTCGAACGGGCGAATAAACCTTGGGCTCAACTTGCCCTTCTTCCCGAACCTCATGACACCCTTCATGGGCGAAACCCGGAGCAAGACCCGCTCTCCAACCATGAATACAACATCGCAAACCCTCCGATCCGCATAACTCTTCTGTCTGGACTTGGCTGTGCGAAATCGATCCTGAATCACCTTAACCTTCTGCAAAGCATCCTGAACCAAGTCTTCACCCAATAGCCTAGCCTCGCTCGACTCGAACCAACCCGCTGAAGACCGACACTGCCTACTATACAAAGACTCATACGGTGCCATCTAAATTCTCGACTGATAACTGTTGTTGTTGTAAACCTATGAAAGTTGCAAGAAATGATCCCAAGAACCTCCAAACTCAATCACACATGCCCGGACCATATCCTCATGTATCTGAATAGTGCGGTCGAACTGTCTGTCCATTTGAGGGTGAAATATTGTGCTCAACTAAACTCGAGTACCTAACTCATGCTGTACGACCTTCCAGAACCGCGATGTAAACTGCGTACCCTGATAAGATATGATAGCTACCGGCACTCCATGAAGTCTTACAATCTTGCGGATATAAACTCGAGCCAGCTACTCGAAAGAATAGGTAGTCACCACTGGAATGAAATGGGCTGATTTGGTCAACCTATCCACAATCAAACAAACTTCATCAAACTTCCTCTGAGCCTATGGAAGCCCAACAACAAAATCCAAAATGATCCGCTCCCATTTCCACTTCGGGATCTCTAGCTTATGAAGCCATCCATCTGGCCGCTGATGTTCATACTTCACATGTTGGCTATTTAAACACCGAGCCACATACTTTATTATGTCCTTTTTCATTCTTCTTTACCAATAATGTTGCCTCGTGCCCTGATACATCTTCACGGCACCCGGATGAATGGAGTACCGTGAACTGCAAGCCTCTTGGAGAATCAATTCACTCAAACAATCTACATTGGGCACACATAGCCTGTCCTGCATCCTCAATGCACCATCATCTCTAATATTGACCTCCTTATATCACCATGTTGAACCGTGTCTTTAAGGATAATCAAATGGGGGTCATCATACTGACTCTCCCTGATACGATCATAAAGAGAAGACTGATAACTCACACAAGCCAAAACTCGACTCGGATCAGAGATATCCAAGTTACAAACTGGTTAGCCAAGGCCTGAACGTCTAATGCCAATGAACTCTCTACTACTGATATGTTAAGCTCCCCAAAATATCTGCCTACGACTCAAGGCCTCGGCCATTACATTGGCCTTTCTGGGATGCTATATAATAGTGATGTCATAGTCCTTAAGAAACTCTAACCACTTCCACTGATGCAAGTTAAGATCCTTCTGTCTGAACATATGCTGCAGACTCCGGTGATTGGTGTAGATCTCACAAGGGACACCGTACAAATAGTGTTGCATCGTACAATGATATTTCTTCTCATGCACCTTCAGTTGTCTAGACACTTAGGCAATCACCCTAGTGTCCTGCATCAACATCGCTTCGAGACCAATCCACGACACATCACAATATACAATATAAGACACCGAACCTGTAGGGCAATAGCAATACTGGGGCCGTAGTCAAAGTTGTCGTGAGCTTTTGAAAGCTCTCCTCACACTCCTCTGTCCACCTGAACGAAGCACCCTTCTAGGTCATCCTGGTCATAGGTGCTACAATAGATGAGAAACCCTCTACAAATCGACGATAGTACCCTGCTAAACAAAGAAAGCTCCATGTCTCCGTAGCCGAGGACGGTCTAGGCCAACTCTGCACTACTTCAACCTTCTTCGAGTCCACCTTGATCTCCCTATACAACACCACGTGACCCAAAAATGTCACTGAATCTAGCCAGAACTCACACATTGAGAATTTTGAATATAACTTCTTTTCTATCAAGGTCTGAAGCACAGTCCTCAGGTGTTGCTCATGATCCTCCCGACTCCAGGAGTACACCAGAACGTCGTCAATAAATACAATGATGAAAGAGTCAGGATAAGGCTTAAATATATCTTGCATCAAGTGCATGAATGCTACTGGGGTGTTGGTCAGCTCAAATAATACTACTAGGAAATCGTAGTGACCATACCGAGTCCTGAAAGTAGCGTTCGGGATATTTGGCACCCGAATCTTCAACTAATCATATCATGAATGCAAGTCAATCTTGGAAAAAACTCTGGCACTCTATAACTGATCAAATAGGCAATTGATACATGTTCTTCACTGCAACTTTGTTCAACTAGCAATAATCAATGCACATACGCATAGAACCATCCTTTTTATTCATAAACAAGACTAGAGCTCCCCAAGGTGACACACTAGGCCAAATGAAGACCTTATTAAGCAAATCTTGTAACTGACCCTTCAACTCAGGAGGAGCCATATGATATGGGGGAATAGAGATGGGCTGAGTGCCCGACAACAAATAAATACCAAATTCGATATCCCTGTCGGGCGACATGCCCATAAAATTTGCTGGAAATACATCTGGATAATCCCGCATTACTGGAATTGACTCAACGGTCGGGATATCAATACTAACATCTCTCACGTAAGCTAGATATGCGTCACACCCCTTCTCAGCCCTTCGTTAAGCCTTAAGAAATGAAATAACTCTTCTACGAGTGTAATCTAGGGTACCTCTCCACTCTAAACGTGGTAATCCTTGCATAGCTACCTCCACAGTCTTGGCATGACAATCAAGAATACCATAATGGGGAAACAACCACTCCATGCCCAAAATAATATAAAACTCTACCATACTAAGCAATAATAAATCGGCTCTGATCTTAAAACCACTAAGAAAAACCAAAAACGACAGATACACTCGATCAACAATAATAGAATCTCCCACAGGTGTAGACACATAAACAGGAGAACTCAAAGAATCACGGGATACACCCAAATACAGAGGAAAATGAGATGACACATAGGAATAAGTGAAGCCTGGATCAAATAAGACTGACATGTGTATATGACAGACGAGAACAATACATGTAATGACAGAGTGGATGAAACTACCTCTATACGAGCAGGAAAAGCATAATATCTGGCCTGGCCTCCCCCTCTAGGGCGACCTCTACCTTCCCAACCTCCACCTCGAGCTAGATGAGTAGGTGGAGTGGTAGCTCGTGTTGTAATCATAGCTTGGGGACTCGGTGGAGCACATGATTCCTAAGTAGTATATGGAGGTACACCCCTCCTATGCCTAGGGAAATCCATCACCATATGGCGAGTGTCTCCACAATCAAAACAAGCTCTAGAAGGGCGTGGCTGATGTGGCTGGCTCAGGCTAGGTCAACTGCAACTGACCGCTGAAAGCACCCCATGCAGAAGGTGCACTAGATAATGGCGCTGCATAATAAGGATCTCGGGGCCTAGGAGTAACCGGAGTGCTACTAGCGACTAGAAGTGCTAAATGAACATGGCGACTCACATAGCCCCTACGATGACGAGTTGTCACTGGGGAACGAGTACCACTATAAGTGCTAGACTCTTGAGACCTCTTGGCCTCTCCCTCCTTTGTCTCCCGAAGCAACATACCCTCAAAACACCTACCAATCCCCACTACCTGCGGGTATGTGATGTCCATATACAACTCTCGGGCCATGCTAAATCTTATACTAGGGTTGAGCCCCTCGATAAATCGACGGACCCTCTCTCGAAATATAGCAATTAAGGCTGGTGCATGTCTAGCCAAATCACTGAAGCGAAGCGCATACTCTGACAGAGTCATAGAACCCTGGCACAACTGCTCACACTATACAGACCATGCATCTCTGAGACTCTGGGGGAAAATACTCCCTCAAGAATATATTCGAGAACTGAGTCTATGTGAGTGAAGCTTCTTCAGCCGGACTACCAACTCATATGCGCGCTACCATTGATAGGCCGCTCTTCTAAGCTAGAATGTAGTGAAAGAAACCCCACTCGACTCTGCTACACCCATAGTACAGAGGATATGGTGGAAATCCTCAAGAAATCACTAGGCATCCTCTGACGATAGACCACTGAAAGTAGGAGGGTGGTACTTGTACCTCTCGAGCCTAAGCTGCTGCTCCTCAGAATTTGCTGCCCCACCCTCGGGTCGAACTGGGGCTACTGGTTGCACTGATATGACCCTTGGAACCTGGTCGACCTGAACACACCACTCTAGGGTACAGGCGGTGGGAATATATGTTCATCCTGCTACATGAGATGTGGCAGTAACAAGTGGGATCAACCCTGCCTTAGCCAAATCCAAACATGCTCCTCAACTATGCAAGGGTCTCTTGAAGAGCTGGTGCAGTAATAGGCGTCTCAAATACTTATGCTCCAATTGGAACTATTGGTGGCTCTTTTGTAGCAACTCGTGCGGGTGCTCTGGCTGCACCGCATGGACGTCCTCATCCTCAACCCCGACCCTGGCCTCTCGTGGCTCTAGCAAGGTGTCCGGGTGCCTGGTCATCTGGTCCAGCTGTACGTGTCCTCACTATCTGTGAGAGAATAGAAGACATAAGTTTAAAATTACAAAGTAAACAATTTCTCACGACAAGGAATCAAAGAACTGAAATTTTCCTAACAGCTCCATAGCCTCCCGAAGATAAATATAGACATCTCCGTACCGATCCGCGAAACTCTGCTAAACCTTCTCGTGACTCATAACACCTATGAACCTAGATATCTGATATTAACTTGTCACGACCTTAATCTCCCTCTATAAGATGTGATGACGACACCTAGTCTCTAACACTAGGTAAGCCTAACGGTTGCGGAATAACTGAACAAAAATAGAAATAATGCCTAAACTTTAACAACAACAAAAACAGAAATAACACTAGCAAACTGTCGCTCGGCTTGTACAAGTATACCAACAACTCTGAGTATAAACATCTCCCAAAAACCCAGTAGTCACAAGCTCTAAAAAATTTGTTCTAACTGTCTCTATACATCAGTAACTAGGAAAAATGAAGGTGGAGCAATATAATAGGATAGAGAAGGACTCCGAGGTATGCGGATGCTGGCAGATATACCTTGAAGTCTCTATAGCAGTAGCAAGTACTCTCAGCTAATAGCGGGGATGGTAGGAGGTACCTGGGTCTGCACACAAAATATGTGCAGAAGAGTAGCATGAGTACACCACAATGGTACCCAGTAAGTGCCAAGCCTAACTCGGTAGAGTAGTGACAAGGTCAAGTCAGGGCCCTCTTGGAATATAATAAATAAGGCAGAAGATATGGCAATATAACGAAAGACTGAGAATTTAACAACGAGAAATACTAGAAGATAACAACACAACACATAGGGATAAACAACAGGGCGCTCCAGAGGTAACACCTCGTAGTCCCAAAATTAATTACTCAAAAGGGGATCTCGCGAGGTACAACCTCGTAGTCCCAAAAGAAAATGTACAGCGGGCGTTCTCCGGAGGTAGCGGCTCGTAGTCCCAAAAGTAAATATGCAATGGGGATCTCCAGAGGTACCGCCTCATAGTCCCAAAAGTAAATATGCAACCGGGGATCTCCCGAGGTAGCGCCTCGTAGTCCCAAATGTAAACGCACAGCTCAAAACTGATGGAAACAACAATTTAACAGCAAGAATCCTATAGTTTAAGACTAAATAAAAATAAAGGAAAACCTTGAATTCAACTAAGCATGCTGCACAGATTTCAAATAAGAATTTATGACACGTAGACATACAATATTAGGCTAAATAGGGTAACTATACATGCTGGGATAACTCATTTAAGATATCACATGCCATTATTCAGTAAAAACCTATTTTGCAACAATTAGCCCGTGTACGAACTCGTCACCTCGTGGACACGGTACTCATATATCACAAAATTGTCACAACGGTTCCAAATTCTAAGGGGATTTCCCCCACATAAGGTTAGGCAAGCCACTAACCTCAACCAAGCACAATCAGTCAATAAGAATCCTCGACTTTCCGACTCTGAATGGCCCAAATCTAGCTAAAAGTAAGTACATACTATAAATATAACTATAAGAAACAAATCGAATTAAGGGTGAACACTTCATCATATAGAAACTTTTTACTTAACCCAATTCAAGAGTACCATCTCATCACACGAGAGAATTCCCATTATCACCCAAATCATGGAAATCTTAAGCGGTATTCTATACTGTCATAACCCTTCTGGGATCCGCTATACCTGACAGGCCATAACACTCAAATGCTCCCTCATAAAATCCATTACGGTGGTCGACAAGCAACGCACACACCGGCACAAACCACATGCATAACCAAATCACATCAAAGGACCCAATCACTGCCGCAAATGCGCCATTTCAACCATGGCTAATCAATCTATCTTTTTTTAATCATCATCAATTACCTCAGGAATAATAAAAAAACTTCCTTCAACCCATAGCAAACTCAACCCTCACTCATCCTGAGTGACCTTGATTCACGAGACTACGCTGCCCAAATCTCGCAACCCGTCTCATACCCTTCTGATCATTCTCTTCTTCAATCTGGAGTCTATTTCTCTTACTCCTCCAACTTTATCTTGTATACTGAAACATATCATAGAACATTCCAACCGACCTCATTCCTCTCAGAGATTACTCTGCAAAAGCTTGATTCTCGGTCATACTGCTGCCTGAAATACTTAATTGCCGCATTCTTTAACTTTTGAACTCATTAGGACCGCTATTGAGAGTCACCCACTCCGACTGGCCCCGAATACAATCAACCCCCAAGGCTCTCCCAGCACAGGAACACCTTTTTCAATGAAATATGGGACTGAGTCGCTATCCTTACACTCGCCCATGCCTTAAGCATAAATTCTGAATCTTCCAAAGCCTAACCCTCATCCGATAGGACAAACTTTTGCACATATTCATCAAATCTCACGCACAATTACCCCTTTACTCCTTTTTCCTTAGCTGAAATAGCTTGCCTACGCACCGAAAATCCTCAACCCCATGCGAAGTCAATCCTACAACCCAACTGCAGGTGGTGGGACTTCCCCACTTAACCCGAAGCTACTCAATGCACCACTCTATACCCTGTTGAGATCCTTCCCTCTCTGACAACACGATCTTGCTCAGCCAATCCGTCCAAATCTTCCGAATTCCCTTGCTAGCACTCCCTAATTACTCGAATTACCTAGCATAATTCACACATTCTATCTCCTACCAACTAACCACTAGGACCCCTCACAGAACCTGTCAACCCCGCCATCGCTAACCTATCCCCAGAATGAAACCGAAATGTAGAATTCACCTGCAAACACCTCCTAATGAGACTGAAATGCACACCCTCTGCGACCTCAACACCCCATCCTACGCCTTGCTTCGTTCTAGGATCATTCTTTGCCAACCTCATTCCTCAATACTTCCTCTCAATACTATGACCCCACGCAAATGAAGAAACGATAGCACCGCCGAACCTAACACATTCCATTCGATCAATGACGACGACTACACGTCACAGGTGCATATCCCTCCTCAAATGAAGACTCCAAGTCTTATTATTTTATCAACCCCAACCGGACCATTCAGAATCCAAATGCCTTTCCTCCGCCAGAACTAAGACACCAAAATCTCGAAAACAAACTCTAAGAAGACCTCCTTTAAACCATTCATCACCCCCAACGTATGGGCAAGCATTCTATCATCATATCAACATTGCGCGACAATCAATTACAAACATTATCACCACCCAAGCACGGACTTAAGGCTCCCAGAAACATAACTACTAAGCTGAAATAAAACATTACCATTTTACAGGGCCATAACAACAACCACGACCATTTACACATGGAAGCATCTCAGATTACATTCGTAGCACCATTCCCATTCCTCAAATTCCTTATCCATAGCAAGCGCTTCACGACACGTAAGATCGAGTAGGAATGAACATAGGCATAAGCCTCAAAGGAATCAACTCGCAAGATGAAGAATCAAGAAGGGAAGTACTCCTAACAACCTCGTAGCCTCTCGAAGATAAGTACAGACGTCTCCGTACCGATCCGCAAGACTCTACTAGACTTGCTCATGACTCGTGAGACCTAAGGGAACGTAGCGCTCTGATACCATGTTGTCACGACCCAAAATCCTTAGGTCGTGATGGTGCCGGACACCACTGTCAGGCAAGCCAAGACCTTAATTAATTGAATACACACATATTTTAACCTTTTTCGAAAATCGTTACCTTTTCTTGCATTTCATAATCAAATAGATAAATGTTAGTAAATTAAATATGAAAACAAATAAAATTTTGTTATTTAAAAATAGTGATCTAAAGATTTCATTAAACAATCATCCCAATACATATCCCAGAATCCGGTGTCACAAGTACATGAACTATTTCTAAGAATTTTAAAAATACTACAAATCCCGTCCGAAATACAACTGAACAATGAAAATTAAAATAAACCGGATACAGTACGAAGGTGACTCAGTCAGCTGTGGATCGCCTCTGGAAGATGCAGCTCGCCTAAGTCTCTGAATCCTCAACATAGCTATGAAAGTACATGTGCAATAAAATGCACAGCAAGTGCAACATGAGTACAAAAACAATGTGTACTCAGTAAGTCGCCCACCTAACCTCAGAGAGTTAGTGACGAGAGGGCAAATTAGACTCTTACTAAGGTCCGACAATACAACATATGACAGAATATGATGAGATGCAATAGACATGCAAGACAGTAAGCAACGAGTACATATCAAGTATAGAAATCCAGGTAACCACTGAGAATAAAAAAAAATGTACACTTTCTTTTTTCCCAAATAAATGTCAAGCAAATACCAATAGAATAGTACCAAATAGTCATGCGCACACAAGGGTAAGACAACCGGCCGGAGTCATAAGATAGTCAACCTCTCTATGCACTACCGAAGGATTGATCAGCCCGTCCTGAAAGTGTGGCTCTCAATCTCTTATGCATTGTCAAAGGATCGATCGGCCCGTCCCAAAATTGCATCTCTCAATCTCTCTATGCACTGCCGAAGGATCGATCGGCTCGTCCCAAAAGTGCGGCTCTCAATCACTCTATGCACTGCCGAATGATCGATCGGCCTGTCCCAAAAGTGCATCTCTCAATCTCTCTACGCACTGTCGAAGGATCGATCGGCCTGTCCCAAAAGTGAAGCACTCAATATAATAATCCTCTCTGTGTACTGCTGAGGGATCGGCCGTCCCGTCTCAAAAGTGCACCTCTCAATATAATGCGGCTAGTGCTCGCGAATTGTACATGCGATTCAGGTGCTCATAAGAATACATACACAAATACATGGTCTTCCTGCTTGCGAATCACTCAAACGACTCAGGAACCCAAAGTTACACATATCCACATAATAAATTCGTATTTTATCAAGAAAAATCGTTTTTGTTAGGTAAATGGTAAGTCTTTATTAGAAGAAACATGAAGTATAGGTTTTGAAATATTTATTTTTGAAACTCATTTGTCCAATTTAATAGTACTCCATGATACAATCCAGTCGAGGTACACATATATTCACAGCGGAAACAATTTTGTTTTTTAAGGTTAACAATATGAACTCTAATTTTCTTTTTAAACGCCCAATTACATTTCGGTCATATCAGCAATTTAATAACACATACAATGTTACAGGTACACACATGAAGCATGCTAGTGGGTCCTAGGCTACCCGCACATGGCATAATAGTATATACGCACGGACTCCCGTCACCTGGTGCGTACGTAGCCCCCGAAGATAATAGCCTATACTAAATTAATTCACCTAGGGGCACAATTCCCCCTCACAAAGTTAGAAAGGAGACTAACCTTGCTCCGAAATTCCTTAACCGACCTCCAAGCCCTTCCGATGACCCCAAACGTCGCACAAGGCTCCGAAACTATCCAAACAGCGGAAAGCCAATGAAAATATACTCTAATATTTGCAGCAATTCCAAGTCATATACTTTCCCAACTCCGCTCAATGAAATGACTAAAATGCCCTTGGTCTCACATGCCCGGAATCCTAAATTTCTCGAAGATATACCCTACCCATTGAGTTACTAACTCAAATATAAAATTTACTCTAATATTCATGATCAATTCGTGGCTAAAATCCAAATTCCCCTAATTCCAGGTTTCTTCAATATTTTCCAAATTTTCCTCAATTTCAACTACCAAATCTATGTAATAACCTTGCATTAAAGTCAAAAATGGGAGGAATTTACTTACCTCTTGATGCTTGGTGAAATCTCCTTTGAAAGCTCTCCAAAATCGCCTAACCCATGAAGAAAATGAACCAAATTCTCGCTTAAAAACAATATGCCCAGGCCCATTTTCTGCACCTGTGGTCCTTCATCCGCACCTGTGATCCCGCAGGTGCGACCAAATCACCCGCACCTACGGTTTCCCTCATCTCCAGCCAAACCGCACTTGCGCCCTACTTCCCGCACCTGCGGCTTCCCAGGTGCGGAATATATATCGCACCTGCTGTTCCCAGCCAAGCCAAGCACAAACTCGCACCTGCGACTCCCAAGCCGCACCTGCGGTCCAAGCTTCGCAGGTGCGGTTGCACCAGATGACAGCAGTTCAGTCGTTCTTCCAACTTCAACTTTGATCCGTTAAACACCTGGAATCCACCCGAGGCCCACGGGACCCCGTCCAATTATACCAACCGATTCCAAAACATGACACGGACTGGCTCGAGCCCTCAAATAACATCAAAAAATGCCGAAACCACGAATCGCACGCCAATCTAATTCCTTAAGAACTTAGAATTTTAAACTTCTACATCCGATGCCGAAACCTATCAAATCACGTCCGATTGACCTCAAATTTTGCACACAAGTCATATTTAACATTATGGACCTGATCCAACTTCCGGAATTGCATTCCGACCTCGATATCAAAACTTCCACTTCCGACTGGATTTCCCAAAAACCTTCAAATTTCTTCCTTTAGCCAAATGACTCTAAAACGACCTATGGACATCCAAATTCACTTTCGATCGCGCTCCCAATTCTAGAATCACCATACGGAGCTATTTCCAGACTCGAAACCCCAAACGGACATCAATCTCACTGATACGCACTTCAAGTCCTAATTCATGAAATCCTTTTTAAAATGCTAATTTCCATAATATACGCCGAAACGCTCCCGGGTTATCCAAAACCCGATCCGGACATACACCCAAGACAGAAATAATCATACGAACCTACTGGAACCTTCAAATCCTGATTCGGAGATCGTTTACTCAAAATCCCAATCTTAGTTGATTCCTCCAACTTAAGGCTTCTGAAATGAGAATTTCCTTTCCACATCAATTCTAAACTTTCTGGAATTCAATTCCGACCATGCCCACGGGTCATAATACCTGAAACAGAGCTGCTTATGACTGCAACCCGCTGAACGACGCGCTAGAACTCAAATCGACTGGTTGGGTCATTACTGAGAGGCTTGCCCGAGAGACCACATTTATGAGTGATATTGTGCCCAAGGGCTTATTTGGTATAAAACTACTGCTTCCACTTCTCTTTACATGTTTTTGCCTCTAAATCATAAATTTGGAACCAATGTTTTATATGAGATTTGAAAAGGGAAAACTGGAGTTTTTATGAAACTTTTGGAACATAGATTCCTGACTTGATTTACTGATTTCCACTGAGATTTATTATTTGAATTTACATGATTTTAAAAGATCGTCACTGCACTCAAGTCTTTATTTATATTTTTTACTTACTGAGTTGGTGTACTCACGTTACTCCCTGCACCTCGTGTGCAGATTCAGGTGTCCGGATCGAGTGAGATTTGATTCATTCTCAGTGGAGCATTTATCATAGACAGTGAGGTAGTTGCACGGCGTTCGCAGCCCCACCCTTCTCCTTCTTATTTTTTCGTCATTTACACTTCCTAGACTTGTTTTATCAAGGAAATCGTGTCAGATTATATGTTCCATCAGTTGCTCATGATTGTTGACTCCGAGTTTTCGTATATTGTTTAGATGTTTTCCTTTGATTATTCGTACTTGTGAAATATTAAAAGTGGATAATTTTTATGATAAATCGCGTTGTTGAATTAAATTAAAAGCCATGTATGTTGTGGTTAGTAAATTGGCTAGCCTAGTATCATGATAGGCGCCATCACATCTAGTAGAATTGGGGTCGTGACACAATTAATCTATTCAACAGAATTCTAAAGTATGAAAAATTAACTCAAACTAATCTAGAGTATCAAACTAAGAGATTAAAGGAAACAAGTTGGCAATATTAGAGATAAATTGAATGAGAGACAATATTCTAAAACTACGGGTTAGCTAAGATTTCTGCTAAGTTTTTCACTTAAATTGTCTAATTAAGTTATCTAGCTTATTAGTTGACAGGGTTAATATTACTCGTCGTATTCTCCCGAATTTCTACTCATCTATTCAAGCAAACCTAATGATTATACTCATATAAAATTAGAGTTAATAAGAATGCATCAATAATTTTTGTATAATAACCAGGCAAGGCGATAAATATATCCCTTTTCTAACCGCAAATCCGTTCCCGATACTCGAGTTCAAGAGTTTTCTCTATTTAATCTTATTTGCAATCCAAAATCCCCTCTCCCGAGTTCAATCCTAGATTCATAGATAGTATTTAAATTGATGATTAAGAAATCAAATAATTAAGCGCAAGATTGAATAAATAATTCATTAAAATAATAAGAATAATTCAAGCTTCAAATTACAATGTTCATGTAGCACCTAAAACTCTAGGACTAATAAACTATGAGATTAAAACAAGGGAAGAGAAGAAAAACTAGTTAGAAGGCTCCTCCAAGCAAGGTTCGTGTTCCCCCACGTGAATTCTCCTTCAAATGATATTAGATCCCCTCGAAATTAGGCTCAAGAAATTTTTTTACGAGTTGGGACTGTGTAGCACCGAAATAACCTTGTCCCAAACAAACAAGAAAAAATCACGTACCCAGCATCCAGGCCAGCGTAGGGCGCTAGCCATAGCGCTGGATCCAATACGTTTTCGCCTAACTTTGCCATTATGCTCGTTCCTTTTCTCTTTCTTTTGAAATTGTTGTTTAATTTTTTTTTTTTTAATCATTACCCCTTTATTATGTCTTCAATCATAACCCAATCATGATATCATAATATTTTCAATCATTAAATAGGCATGAGCCATTCTTGTAGTGTATAAAATACACGTAAAATCTCTACTTAGCATTAATGCACCAAACTGTAAGGTAAGTAATGCACTAAAATATATATATATTTATAGCCAAACATCAGAGGTTCACGAAGGAATTTGCGGGAATCATTCAGGAGAAAATTTGTTTGTGTTAAAATTAGTTAGAGCAGGATACTATTGGCCCCGAATGTAACAAGACGCTAAGGCATTCATTCAAAAATGCGATAACTGTCAACGCAATGCACCGTTAGTGCACTAACCTGAGGAACTATTGCATTCAGTATTATCCCCATAGCCATTCATGAAATGGGGAATGGATATAGTCAGGCCGCTGTCACCGGCTCCCGGGAAGGTAAGATTTATTTTAATTTTGATAGATTACATCAGTAAATGGGTAGAAGCAGGTCCTTACGAGTAAACTAGTTAGCGCAAAGTCGTCGATTTCCTATGGATAAACGTAATTTTCTAGTTTGGAATACCAAAGGTGATTGCCTGCGATTATGGGCCACAGTTTATAGTGTCAAGGGTCACAAAATTCCTTAAGGACTTGAAACATAGAAGAATCAGGTCTTCGCCATACCATCCGAGCCAGCGGAACGAACCAATAAGATGATTATTCAAAATCTCAAAAAGAGGTTGGAAGCGGCCAAAGGCCAGTGGCTCGAAGAGTCACTGGGAATGTTATGGCCATACTGGACGACGGTCAACTAAAACATGGGAGAGACACCTTTCTCTCTCATGTACGGAGCAGAAGCTCTGATCCTGATAGAAGTAGGAGACCGACCTTACGTTACTTCTGGGCAGACGAAGAAACAAACAACAAAGCATTGCTGGTCAAATTAAAACTGCTTGACGAACGTAGGGACTTGGCACAGATAGGGATGGTGGCCCATAAACAAAGAATGGAAAGGTACTATAACTGAAGGGCCAAATAGGAGACTTGTTTTAGAGGATTCTTACTCAAAACACCTAGGAGCTCACCGCAGGAAAGCTGGGCCCAACATAGGAAGGCCCTTACCAAGTTTTAGCTATAATCGGAAAGGGATCACACGAACTAGAAATCCAAGATGGAGTCAAATTTCCTAGAAACTGAAACGTGACTCATCTCAAAAGGTATTACAGTTGATGGGCATCACTTGTACTGAAAGTATGTGCTGCACTCTTTTTCCCCTCGCCCTGTTTTTATCCCAAATGGGTTTTCTGGAAATATTTGTAATGAGGTAGCAATAGAAAGCATACTACGAAGAAAACATAATCAGGAAGGATAAGACCTTAAAATTTAAGGCATTGAACCACCAAACCACTATAGGATGGTTAAATAGTCTTTGGCTCGGTGGAAAATTCATAATGGGAAGCAAAATTTGCCATCGGATCAAAGGTTATCCAACCATTCGTGAGTGCTACTTCTGACAAGCCATTAGGGGGATGCTAGATATTCTTTTGCTCAATATCAGAGTTCCTAACGAGAAACAAAGCTTTCTATCGAACAAAAGACTATCCAACAATTCACTAGAGGAATCCTCAAAGGAGCAAATTTCTTAGTTTTTCAATTCGCATTCTTCGCATTCGAACACTAGAGGAGGGAATAATATGAGAATATGGCAACCTGATTTCCACTGAAACTGGGACTATGAAACCTGGGAACAAAAAAACTCATCATTATTGGGGATTGCACGACCAGCGCCACAGAAACAAGTTGTACAAATTAGCCACATGAAATGGTAATTTCTTCTCTTTCAGCAAAACATGCTTATGTAATTTTGAAGATAGAAGGAATAAAATAAATTCCTTTTATTTTTATCTTGTTTCTTGTCCAAACGATAAATTGATTTTATAATTTGAATGTTAATCAAGTACTTCAAATGCTAGTGTTGGAGTTAATAGGAAACATTCTCTTCAAGAGCACTGTAAACATAATAGGGCCCTCTCTCATGAAACCCTCACACTAAAGGGATGGTTCTGGAAGAGCTTATGCTCTTAACCCAAATGCTATCAGAAAAAATGCACCCGAAGCCTTGTCTAATCTGACGCAAAAGGAATAAATTTTGTGCAATGCTTAATCAAAAGAGAACTTTTATTTATTAAACATGCCAAATAGCAAAAGTACAAAAATGCAAAAAGCAACAAAGGAAAAGAAAGTAAAAGTCTAAACTACGTCGCCCCTAGAACTCGGGGGAAGAGAAGCATAAGTGCCCCCGGGAGAAGTAGGTAGATTTGCCGCTGGCTCAGGATCTTAGCCTTCAGCGTTATTCTACTCAAGTTCTTCCTCGGTTCCTGAGAACTCGATACCAGAACCAGAAGGGTCAGTTGGGTTGGACTGATTCATGAGGCGTCCTCAAGCAGTTAACTCCAGCTCTCGGGCGTTGGAAATCTTAGCGTCAATATAAATGACACCCTCTTTGACCTCTTTCAAGATTTTTCTCCTCATATTATACATGGAATGTGTTTTCTTGATGATGAGGGAATTCACTCGGCACTCAAGTTCTGATTAAATTCTATCAACCTCAGTAATAATGCCATCCCGCTCGAATCCCGTGGCGCTAAGATTAAGATCAAGGTCACGAATAATGGTTATATGAAACTTATTATATTTGATGATCCCCTTATACCTATCCTCCATCTAGTCACACTTCTCCTTGGAAATAGAATCCACTTCAGCTTTAGAGTTCAAGGTTGCCTCCAAGTTATTCACTCTCTCAGTGGAGGCAGATTCGTGCTCGGCAGTAGCAAGAACAACATCTTGGACCTCAGCCCATTTAGCTTTATCTTCTTGAAAATGTACATTTAGATGAGAGGCTTCTTGGTTGAGGGCCATCACTTCCTGCTCACTCTGTTGCAACCAAGCCTCCAACTCACTCGCCTCAGTAGCCTTTCCTTCTAGCACCGGGAGGTGAGCGGCGATTTGGTCCATCTCGGCAAACAATTGATCCCACTCGGACTTGATCTCTTCTTTATCAAGGATCAATTTTTGAAGACCTTAAGAAGGAAGGAAGTTGGCCTGCAAAAAAAATATGAAAGTTAAAAAACCCACAATGACAAATCAATAAAAAAGAAAAAAAAGTAATAAAAGAGCAAGTTTAGTACCACTACCACATTATACATGGCATTATTTAACAAACAGTCTCTGGATAGACAGTGTATTTTTTTCTTATCCTTATCTGAAGCCAACTTCTTTAGATAATTAGTGAGTTCCACCGGTTGGGCCAGCAGATAGTACTCAGTAGACACTTAGAAGGAGACATTCCCCCTCCTTTGACGATCTGTAGAAGGGGGCGAGTAGTTGTGCCTCAAATTCCTATGGTCTGGGGACTAGGGAGGAGGGACATCTTCCAATCGGACATCTGTGGCCGGTGGGGTGATGTAGCAGTTGTTGGTGATGAAAATATGGCCAGTGTAGAAGGAGATGAAGTTGATAGTGTTATGGGTTGAGAAACAGTTGCGATAGAGGGATTGATGTTGGTTGGTTGCTCATCAACCAAAGATGAAAGAGGCTAGGTACTCAGCCTCACAGTACCAGGAGCAGCAGCCGGGACCAGAAGGGGATAATTATCATTCTCCACCAAGTCAATTCTTCCGAAAGCTCTTGGGCATCATCGCCGGTTGGAGTTATAAGCTCTTCAGATTGGGAATTATGTTGAGCTGATTAAGGACGTTTTCTCCTTTGTAGAGAATCCCCTTCATCTATGGCTTCCCTATCATTGTCAATAACCATAGTGGTTGCGCCTGACCCGGGTGCGGTTTTCTTCACCTTTTTATTCTTTCCCTCAGCCGAGGAAGAGCGTTGCCTTTTTGGTTGCTTGATCTCCGGCTGGGGACTCCGAGAGAAAACATTTGCACTAGAAGCCGGCCCGAGGGAACCAGTTCAAGAAAGAGCTTCCTTCAACAACCTCGCAGCCTCTTCTAGATCGACCAAAACATCCTCCTCAGAGATGGAGACAGAACCCTGAGAGAGACCTTAATAAAAAAAAGGTACGATTAGCCAGTTTCTTAAGTACAAAGATGAAATGAGAGTCAGTTTTACGAGTCAGTTTACCATGATTTTTGGTCCTCAACCCGTACTTGGGGGCCAGTTCCTTCCACCGGTGGTTTTTGGCATGGTGATGTCCAAATTCTTCTGAATCCACCGGTCCAGGCCTTCAACCATTGGTGGTGTCCACCGAGTTGCTGAAACAATGAAAGAAAAAGGGTTAGCAATGGAATGAAGCAACTTATTATAGAGAATAGGATAAACTGTGAACTTATGTGAACAAGATGTAACGACCCAGCCACTCTTTTTGAGAGTATTAGCCCCGATCCCCTATTTATTGCTTCCCATGTATCATTTTATGCTTATATGACTTGTCGGGAGGATTTATTTTTCTTTTGGAATGAGATTGGACACTTATTCCCTAAAATGGAAGCTAAAGTTCTAGGAATTTGACTATAGTTGGAATTATGTGAAGACGGCTCCAGAATGGAGTTTCGTCGGTTTCGTTAGCTGTACGGTGATTTTGGACTTAGAAGCGTGTCCGAAAAATTGTGATTTGGAAGTTGAATTTTTGGAAAATTTGAGGGGGAGTGACTTTTTGATATCGGGCTCAAATTTGAATTTCGAAAGTTGGAGTAGGTCCGTAATGTCAATCATGACTTGTGTGCCAAATTTGGGGTCAATCGGACGTGATTTGATAGGTTTCGGCATTGATTGTAGAAGTTTGAAGTTTTAAAGTTCATTAAGCTTTAATTGGGGTGCGACTCATGTTTTTAGAGTTGTCTGATGTGATATGAAGGCTCGACTAAGTTTGTATGATATATTAGGACTTGTTGGTATGTTTTTTTCACGTCCTGGGGGCCTCGAGCGAATTTTGGATGGTTAACGGCTCAATGTTGGACTTGGGAGGCTGTTGAAGAATTTTTAGTGTCCAGTTCTGGTTTCCTCTTATGCGATTGTGTAAGGGCAAACGCGATCGCGAAGCTTGGAGGGTAGTCAAATTTTTGTTCTATGAGATCGCAGGTGATCATATGCGATCGTGAAGTTTGTATGGCTAGTGAATCGCGAATGCATGGTCATTTCCGCGTTCTCAGTGAAGAAGAGAGGACTAGGCAGTGGAAAAGTCACTCTATGCGGTCGTGTGTAGTGTTACGCGATCCCGTAGCTTGGCATGACAATGGTTCGTATCCGCAACCAATATTTCCGCATTCGAGTAAGCCTTTTTGTGGGGACAACTTACTTTGTTGTACGAGATCGCATGAGATGTTCTGCGATCGCGTAGTGTAAATACCCGGGCAGAACATTAAATTTCAAAATCGAGGGTTTTATCCCATTTTCATTTTTGGGACCTAGAGAGCTAAGATTGAGGCGAAAAATCAAGGGTTTTTCAAAAGAAACAATTGGGTAATTATTCTTGACTCCTTTTTGGTTATATTCCACTAAACTACTATTAATTTTATCATTTAATTAAGGTTTGGGTTGAGAAATTTGGGGCAAAAGTTGGAAAGTTCTTCAACAAAATTTTGGGATTTTGATTGAGATTTTTGTATCGGATGTGAGTAAATTTAGTATGGGTGGACTTGTTGTTGAATGGGTGTTCGTATTTTGTGACTTTCACCCGATCCTGAGACGTGGGCTTGGGTCGACTTTTTGGAGTGATTTTCTAATTTCTTGTTAAAATCTTGATTTTATAGTGGTGGTTCGAAAGTTGAGATGGAATTCTTGCGCTACCTCATGTTGGTATGTTAAGTGCTGGAAGCAGTACGTACCTGGGAGTAAGAATCGAGATTCAGGTCTGAAGTTTATAAGGATGTCATGAGCTCGGAAGAGCAAGGCAAAGTGATTCGAAAGTTCAATGTAAGTTGGTATTATCTTCAGTGTCACCTGATATTGATATTCAGTGAAAGAGGCTTTGTACCCTGGTCATCAGTTCTTGATGTGTTTTTGTTGGTTGATTTCCCAATGCACACGCAAGTGTACGTGGTCGACAAGTAATATAGGATTTTAAGTCCAGATATCGTACCCACAGGGACTTGTGATTAACTATCAACTAAACTAAACTCAAACAAATA
>ML388350.1:0-44372 GCA_005239525.1 Nicotiana knightiana | reverse complement strand
TAACGCCTGGCTAACGCCAGGCACCCCCTGGCGTTTGGGGTCTAACGCCTGGCTAACGCCAGGCTTGTCCCGGATCGCTCCTTTTCGACTCTTGCACGTATTTTCCGACGTTTATGCTCTCATTTAGCTCGGCTTCCATTTCCAACTCACCTACACATTAAATAAACTTCATTAGGCACATACGACGTGTATTTTTATCATTAAATCACATAAAATGCAAGGTATATAATGCTTAAAATCATGAATTCTAGCCACGCATCAGTTTTGCGGCCTTAGTGCGGTTGATGTTATAGATATGCAGACTTGTTGCCTTGTGTGGAAGGTCGTAGAAGCATGACCGCGAAAAGATTGTATAAGTGTAACATGTAGACACCTGATGGACTTCAGATTTGGACCGAGTATAAAGAAGTGCAATATTGCTTAATTGAGAATTTACGCCTGGAGGGCGTTCGATTCAGCTGATTATGGATTATGGGGTGTTAGTTTCGGTGTTGATGGTTGTTCTCGTGTATTATGAGAAAAAGTGGGTTAACGTGGACCCAGTTGACAGCTATTATCTTAAATGGTGCGAGTAAGGTAGCTCGATGTTGAGGATGGATTTAAATATGATTATGGGCTCCGTATGAGCCTGGCATGTTCCTTTCAGTAGAGCATTTTTCATGGAAAGGTATTAGTACAACGAGTGTTGTTCCGTCTTTGTCAGATTTATGTGTTATCGTGATTGTGCCGTACTAGTTGTGAAACGGCTTGATAATTTCTCATGTGTTGAGGTTCCGCGTAGCGGGGATGTTATGTGAGCAGGATAGCTCTTGAGATCCAGAGTTTATATATATCTCGCACCTCAGTTGTACTTCAGTTTTGTAGCATATGGCCTTATCAGTCTCCCCAGGATGGTATTATGCACTTATCGTACTTGTGATCGATATTCAGTAATTCGTAATAATGAACAAATCGGCTCCGTATATATATCTTCTTATGTAAATTTTATGTGTGGGTCGGGTGGCACGTCGCCACGGGTATGTTATTTGGATTGGGTTGTACGCCGCAACAGTGTGATGATGAGTAAGGTTCCTATATTTATTTTCGTATGTTTTTTATTCCTATTCTCTGGTAAAAATTCATATTAGTTGCGTGAGATGAGTATTTCCGTCCTGAGTCGTTTCTTATTATCATGTTCGAGTTATGACCTCTTGAAGTGTATATTAAAGAACAAATACCATTATTCAGGTTCATAATGAAGTGATGGTTCTAGTCAAGATGAGGTATTCAAGGGTTTGTTAACTCTGCAGTTGAGTATGAATTTCTGCACATTTACTCCGTTGTGGTGGTGTCGTCAGCATTATAGCAGGGTGTATGTATATTTGTTGTGAGGTGCATTGGGTGTATCAGGTTCATGGACCTTGGCTATTAAGGTTCAGGGAGCGTCATTATGGTCAGATGATGAGTTGTGCGGTGCATGCTGCCGATTCAGCAAGGGTACGCGGTTATGATATGGTATATCTTGTGCTAGTTGATGTAGTGCTTATATATATTGAAACTAGGCCTGGCTAGAGAAATTTCAGGTGTTTGAATGAATTCTAATCTTATTAGATGGATAAATAAGAAATCTCCAGATTTGATCAAGCTATTTTGCTCGACTGGGTTGTGGTAGCACGGGCAGGTGCTCGGGGTGTTAAATAGTGATTTCAGATAACTCCAGAGCAGTTCTTAGCATGTTCGAGGACGAACGTCGGTTTAAGTGGGGGAGAATGTAACGACCCGACTGGTCATTTTGATTTCTAGCGCGTCGTTCATGGGGTTGCAGTCGTGAGCAACTCCATTTCAGGTATTATGAGCCGTGGGCGTGGTTGGAATTGAATTCCAGAAAGTTTAGAATTGATGTGGAAAGGAAATCCTCATTTCAGAAGCCTTAAGTTGGAGAAATCAATGAAGATTGGAAATTTGAGTAAACGATCTCCGAATCGGGTTTTGGATAACCCAGGAGCGTTTTAGCGTATATTATGGAAGTTAGCATTTTAAAAAGGATTTCATGAATTTGGACTTGAAGTGCATATCAGTGAGATTGATGTCTGTCTGGGATTCCGAGTCTGGGAATAGCTCTGTATGGTGATTCTGGAATTGGGAGCACGATCGGAAGTGAATTTGGATGTCCGTAGGTCGTTTTGGAGTCATTTGGCTAAAGGAAGAAATTTAAAGGTTTTTGGGAAATCCGTCCGGAAGTAGAAGTTTTGATATCGAAGTCGGAATGCGAATCCGAAAGTTGGAGCAGGTCTGTAATGTTAAATATGACTTGTTCGCAAAATTTGAGGTGAATCGGACGTGATTTGATCGGTTTCAGCATCAGATGTAGAAGTTTGAAATTCTAAGTTCTTAAGGAATTGGATTTGAGTGTGATTCGTGGTTTCGGAATTGTTTGATGTGATTTGAGGGCTCGAGCCAGTCCGTGTCATGTTTTGGAACAGGTTGGTATAATTGGACAGGGTCCCGGGGGCCTCGGGTGGATTCTAGGTGGTTAACGGATCAAACTTGAAGTTTGAAGAAGGGCTGGATTGCTGTCATCTGGTGCAACCGCACTTGCGAGGCTTGGACCGCAGGTGCGGAGCCGCAGGTGCAGCTTCGGAGTTGTAGGTGCGAGTTTGGGCTTGGCTTGGCTGGAAACCACTGGTGTGATAGATATTCCGCACCTGCGAAGCTGCAGGTGCGGGAAGTAGGGCGCAGGTGTGATTTGGATGGAGATGAGGGAAATCGCAGGTTCTGGTAATTTGGTCGCACCTGCGGGATTGCAGGTGCGGATGAAGGACTGCAGGTGCGGAAAATGGGCCTGGGCAGATTATTTTTAAGCGAGAATTTGTTTCATTGTCTTCATTTTCTTCATGGTTTAGGGGATTTTAGAGAGCTTTCCAAGGAGATTTCACCAAGCATCAAGAGGTAAGTAAATTCCTCCCGTTTATGAATTTAATGCAAGATTATTATATAGATTTGGTAGTAGAAATTGAGGAAAATTTGGGAAATATTGAAGAAACCTAGAATTAGGGGAATTTGGATTTTAGCCACGAATTAAGCATGAATGTTAGAGTAAATTGTATATTTGAGTTAGTAACGCTATGGGTAGGGTATATCTTCGAGAAATTTCGGATTCCAGGCACGTGGGCCTGAGGGCATTTTAGTCATTTCACTCAGCGGAGTTAGGAAAGTATATGACCTGGAATTGCTACAAATATTAGAGTATATTTACATTGGCTTTTCGTTGTTTGGATAGTTTGGGAGCGTGGTGCGACGTTTGGGGTCATCGGAAGGGCTTGGAGGCCGATTAAGGAATTTCGGAGCAAGGTAAGTCTCCTTTCTAACTTTTTGTGGGGGAATTGTCCCTATAGGAGAATTAATTCAGTAAATGCTATTATCTTTGAGGGCTACGTATGCACGAGGTGAAGGGAGTCCGTGCGTAGCTACTATTATGCCATGTCCGGGTATCGTAGGACCTACTAGCATTCTTCATGTGTGTACTTGTAACCTTGTATGTGTTATTAAATTGCTGATATGATAGAAACGTCATTGGGCATTTAAAATGAAAACTAGAGTTCATATTGTTAACCTTCTAAAAGAAAATTGTTTCCGCTGTGAATATATGTGTACCTCGACTGGATTGTATCATGGAGTACTACTAAAATGGACAAATGAGTTTCAAAAATAAAGATTTCAAAACCTATACTTCATGTTTCTTTTTATAAAGACTTTACCATTTACCTGACAAAAACGATTTTCTTGATAAAATACGAATTTCTTATGTGGATATATGTAACTTTGGGTGCCTGAGTCGCTTGAGTAATTCGCGAGCAGGAAGACCCTGTATTTGTGTATGTATTCTTATGAGCACCTGAGTCGCATGTATGATTGGCGAGCAAGCTAGCTGTATTATATTAAGAAGTGCACTTTTGGGACGGGACGGTCGATCCCTCGACAGTGCACATAGAGGATTATTATACTGAGAGCCGCACTTTTAGGACAGGCCGATCGATCCTTCGGCAGTGCGTAGAGAGATTGAGAGATGCACTTTTGGGACGGGCCGATCGATCCTTCGGCAGTGCATAGAGAGATTGAGAGCCGCACTTTTGGGACGGGCCGATCGATCCTTCGGCAGTGCGTAGAGAGATTGAGAGATGCACTTTTGGGACGGGCCGATCGATCCTTCGGCAGTGCGTAGAGAGATTGAGAGATGCACTTTTGGGACGGGCCGATCGATCCTTCGGCAGTGCGTAGAGAGATTGAGAGATGCACTTTTGGGACGGGCCGATCGATCCTTCGGCAGTGCGTAGAAAGATTGAGGGATGCACTTTTGGGACGGGCCGATCGATCCTTCGGTAGTGCGTAGAGAGATTGAGAGATGCACTTTTAGGACGGGCAGATCGATCCTTCAACAGTGCATAGAAAGGTTTACTATCTTATGACTCCGGTCGGTTGTATTATCCTTGTGCGCGCATGACTATTTGGTACTATTCTATTGGTATTGGCTTGACATGTATTTGGGAAAAAGGAAAGTGTACATTGTTGTTTATTCTCAGTGGTTACCTAGATTTCTATACTTGATATGTACTCGTTGCTTACTTTCTTACATGTCTATTGTATGTCATCATATTCTGTCATATGTTGTATTGTCGGACCTTAGTAAGAATCTAATTTTCCATCTCATCACTGCCTCTATGAGGTTAGGCGGGCGATTTACTGAGTACACGTTGTTTTTGTACTCATGTTGCACTTGTTGTGCATTTCATTGCACAGGTACTTTCATAGCAGTGTGGAGGATTCGGAGACTTAGGCGAGCTGCATCTTCCAGAGGCGATCCGCAGCTGACAGAGTCACCTTCATATTGTATCCGGTTCATTTTATATTTCCTTGTCTAGTTGTACTTCGGACGGTCTTTGTAATATTTGTAAAATTCTTAGAAATAGCTCATGTACTTGTGACACCGGGTTCTGGGATATGTATTGGGATGATTGTTTAAGTGAAATCTTTAGATCACTGTTTTAAATAACAAAATTTTATTTGCTGTCGTACTTAATTTACGAACATTTATCTATTTGATTACGAAATTCAAGAAAAGGTAATGGTTTTCGAAAAAGGTTAAAACATGAGTGTATTCAATTAATTAAGGTCTTGTCTTGCCTGACAGTGGCGTCCGATACCATCACGACCTAAGAATTTTGTGTCGTGACACTCTCAGTCACTCGTGACCCAACTCTCGTCAATCAGCACTCATACTCAGCACTCACGCTCAATAAGTACCATATAATAACTGTTGCGGCGTGCATCCCAATCCATAAATAGTCGACTGCGCTCACTGGGGGTGTACAGAGTCTAGAAGGGCTCCTACAACCCAAGCGCTATATCACTGCGGCGTGTAGCCCGATCCATATATATATATATATATATATATATATATATATTTAACACTGCGGCGTGCAACCCGATCCATCACTATCCCCACAATCCGGCTCTCGGCCTCAGTCAGTCAGCATCCTCACAAGCCACTCGGGCAACTTAGTACAATTCACGGGGGACTCAGCCCAAACTGTCTTGCTTTATTTAAAAACAAATTGATAAATAGGAATAAACAATGAACATGCATAATCATGACTGAGATTACATTTTCTATCAAAACAGTGTGAGAGTACTAGTAAAATACCCCTGAGGGTCAAAACAGGTCGGCACAAGGCCCCAAGCATGGCTTACAACCCAAAATATAGTATAAATCTCTAAAATATTGGATATCATATGAATTCAAATCAAATACGCGGCTTAATATCCGCTATGGGACGAATCAAGTCACAATCCCTACCGTTGCACGCCCACATGCTCGTCACCTAGCATGTGCATCACCTCATTTACCAAAACAATACCAAATACCGGGGTTTCGTACCCTCAGGTCTAGATTTACAATCTTTACTTACCTTAAACCGGATGAAAAACTACACCGCGATTCCTTTGCCCTTCGAATCGACCTCAACATGCCCCGAATCTATTCAAAACAGGTTCATATCATCAAAATATGGCAAAGGAACAAAGCCCACTCAAAAATAACCAATTTACATCAAAATTCTGAAATTGGCCAAACCCGACCCCCGGGCTCGCGTTTCGGATTCTGATAAACTAGAATCCTTGCGCTCTCACGAGTTCATACGTACCAAATACATCAAAATCGGACCCCGAATGGCCTCTCAAATCTCCAATTTATACTTTCCAATTTCAAGCCCTAATCTCTCAAATTTCTCCACTAAAACATGATTAAACCATGGAATAATTGCCATAAACACAAGATACAAGGTCCAAGTAGCTTACCTTACTGAATATACTTAATTCCCCCTTGAAATCCCACCTCTAAGCTCCAAAATCCATCAAAAATGGTGAAGAAATGAGTGAAAATTTGCGAAGGTAACCTTATATAGGTTCTGCCCAGAACTCTCGTACCTGCGACTGCATCATACTCACTTGCGGCGCCGCACCTGCGGAAAATCCCTCGTAGGTGTGGATTTTCACTTAAATCCAAATTCTGCATCTGTAGCATTCTACACGTACCAGCGGGCCTGCAAGTGCGAGCCGATCTCCGCACATGCACTCCTAGGCCATGATCCAAATTTTGCTTCTGCGCAAGGTCGTCCGCACCTGCGGCTCCCCATCCGTAAGTGCGGCCATACTAGAAAGCCTGCACCAGCAGCCAAGTTGCTGCATTTTTCCAACTTCCAACCTTTCGAAAATCATCTGGAATCAATCTCGAGCCCCTCGGAGCCTCAATCAAAGAGTACCAACAATACATATATAAATATTCCAACTTAGTCGAACCCTCGGAACACTCAAAATAACATCAAAACACCAAATCAAATAAAAAATTCAAGCCTAAGGATTGCTAAACTTCCGAAATCCGCCAATGATGCCGAAACCACCCAAACCACATCCGAATGACCTAAAAATTTGCATGTACATCCCAAATGACGCTACGAACCTGTTCCAACATTCAGAATTACATTATGACCCCGATAGCTAATTTTCCACTGCCGACCGAAAATCGCCAAAACTCAATTTCGCCGATTCAAGCCTAATTCTACTCCGGATCTCTGAATAACATTCCGATCACACTCCTAAGTCCCAAATAATCTAATGAATCTATCCAAGCCACCAAAACCACATTTTGAGATCATTTTCCTATAAGTCAACTTTTGGTTGACTTTTCCAACTAAATCACCAATTTGGGAGACTAAGTGCCTCATCTCTCTCCACAACCACTTTGAACCCAGACCAATCAACCCAACGCAACACAAAAGAGCTGAACCAAACAAGAATGAAGTAGGAATGGGGAAAACGGGGCTAAACTCTAGGAACGACCAGTTGGGTCGTTACAAATTGTTTCGGTTTAATTTAGTTGATAGTTAACTACAAGTCCCTTTGGGTACGATATGTGGACTTACAATCTTATATTACTTGTATGACCATGTATACTTGCGTGTGCATTTGGGTGCAACATGTTTTTGGTGCCGTTGTCGGGGACTTAGAAATTAACTATTTTACTGGATGATATTGTTACTTTTTTTCTATTCAAGTTTCTTTTTTTTTATTTTAGCTTAGTTTAATATTTCATTGTATTTGTTCACATGTCATTTTCGAATAATTATTGATCGAATATTGGTTATTCTTATTTTGGTGCTCCTTTTCAATGTTGAGGAAGACCGCACTTGTGGAAAAATTTGTGACAACATTTGTAGGAGCGAGCTGGGTGCACCATTTCAATCGTTTGCATGAAATATTGGAAATGTGTGTGGTGGTGAAGGTGTCCATTGGGATGGTTGTCCTAATTAATATTATCCTTCTCCGGGCTCTTATTATGATTCTAACAAAGTTTATGAGTTTGATAGGAGGAATGAAATGGAGGATATGGAACGCGTTGCTCGTACTAGGGACATTGTGAGGCAAGTAGCCTAATAGCAAGATGAAATTTAAAAAAAGGACTACCGTAGCAATCAAAGGACTGAAGGCTTAGAATTGAAGAATTAATGGCTAATTTTCAAGAATAACCTCAAATCGACGAAGAGAGTGAGTTCCCACGAGAAGATAACTTTGATGAACCAGATACCGCGAGCCAATATTTTCTAGAGGAACAAGAGTATCCAATAAAATTTCAAGGGTTTCTATGAACGGTCTTTCAATTATGACAGGACAATTGATAGAGGGAAGAACTAAGCTCAGGAAAGAAATAAACCAATTTGGCTAAGACATCCATGACTTGCAGGCTCAATTAAATAAAAAGATTGAGGCGTCTGATGCCCAACAACTAATTGTTGTTGATACTGGCCAATTTGTGGAGAAAAAGAAGATTTCTAACAATTGGACCAAAATAATGTTGATGATGCCAAGGTTAAGGAAGTGTGCAAAAGTGGGGATGTTAAAAGTGAAGCAGTTTTAGAGTTGGAGCGTATTTAACCTCATTCTAAACACTTTAATATTGAGCTTGGTGGGTGACACAAGAATTGATCCACTTGAGCCTATGGAGGAGTCAATAATGAGGAACAAAGTACATATGTTCTGAAATTTGCCATGCCAAGGAGACAAAATGATCACTTAAAGGCCAAGAAGTGCAACATGCGATACCTATTGCTTGGTTCCTTTATTTTTACACCAGCACCCCAAGAGCGTGACAGAAAAATTGATGCTAAATTGGGGACGCAATTCATGTGCTCAAGGTGGAGGAAAAAGTGGTGAAAGTGATGGCGTGGTGTCGTGACGTTAAATCAAGCGCTTGTTAGGAGGCAACCCAATTTTATTTTTTCTTTTAATTTTTTGGTTTAATTTTTTTTATTATTGTGTTATCTTTATAGTGTTGTTTTTGTGTTTCATAGGAGTTGGAGCATGAAGTCAAAACTAACAAGAGGTATGCAAAAGCGAGCAGGTGGTTAGAACTAAGTGTGTGGTGTCCACACAGGGGATCATACCTGGGAGAAGTCTAAGTATCTAGTGTTGCTAATGCTTCGGCCTTTGTCCTACTAGGGAGTCTCTTTTACCCTCTTGTTATTGACAATGTGCATTGAGAACATTGCACAATTTTAAGTATGGGGTGAGGATATTATTTGGATGATTTTCTATCCTATCCTAGCTTAATTGTAGTATTCCTTCTTATTGTAGTGATTTTTGTAAGAATTGTTTTAAAAAAAATGAAAATTGAGAAAAATATTTCAGAAAACCTGAAAACTTTCCAATGATGGATCTCCAAGATAGTTTTCTTGAGGAATTACAATCTAACCAAAAAAATTAGAAAAAACTGGAAAGACAGAAAAATCCAAAAATATGTCTTTTATTATTTTTCAGGTAGTAATAATCCCCATTGGATTTTCTTTGTGCATCGGTACTTTTCCATGGGATGTAGTTTGAACCGGGTGGTAGTTTTTTAATTTTTAGAGTAGGGTAGGATTTAGGAAATAAAAGGAGGAAGATTGATGAACCTAGGAGCCCTTGATTTGTTTGATAGTAGCATATTTAAGCCTTGGCATGTGGAGTATCTTCCCTATGTTTTGAAATTGTTCATGATGCCTTGATGAAATTAGATAGCATGTTTTGTGACACCTATGTCTCATTTGCTTGACTATTGTTCACTTTGTGCTTAATGCTTAATATCTCGTGGCACCTTGAATACTTGAATTGTTTGAGAGTCAGAATGAGACCGTCCTAAGTGAATCATGTACCATGTGTGAGGTGTGATTTTGCGTAGTTGATGTTATTTTGATTGAGTCTAGAACTTGCCGGGTATGTGAGTTGAAGCGGAATTTTCGGTGATGCTCAATTTGAAAAATGATTTTAGGTTTTCTTTGATTTTAATTTTCCATAATTTCTTATCACAAATAAAATCTATCCCTAGTAAACCCTTTTTGAGTCTATAGACTTTTATTTGGAACCCACATTATAAGCCTATACCTTTTTTGTTCTTAATTGAAATTTGTTTGATCATATACCTCAGAGGGCAGTTTAATTTTGAAATGAGCGTTGGAAGAGGTAAGGTGCACTTGTTTTGTAGAATAATACACCACTAGCGAAAATTGAGTGAAAAAAACAAAGAAGAAAAAGATAGAGACAAATAAATTGTTGTCCTATTCTTGCTAGTGGGGTATAAATTAAAGTAGTGCTTAAAGAAAGAGGGAATAATTTTTGGGAGTAATCTTGTTTGTGAAATTGAAGTGGATTGAATAATTTGGGCTGAAAGTTTATCATGTGATGTATTAAAGTGCTTAGGAGGGTGAACCACTAATCCTGAATATATCTTATCCATCTCTTAGTCCACAGTACCATCATATAAAGGCCTAATTGAATTTAGATCGAGTAAGCCTACATTAGTGGAGATTTACATTATGGGCAAGCCTATGGTACCAATTGCATGCATGTGACTTCTTTGTGAGAGTGAGAGATTTTCTTTGATAGATGTATGTAACGACCCAAACCGGAGGGCTGCGACAGGCACTCGGTCCTTTACTCAACCGAGTACCAACATAACATATCTTTCTTATCATATTATTTTCACCAAAATCCATAAGGTCGTGATGGCGCCGGACACCACTTTCAGGCAAGCCAATTATTAAATGGTTAAGTTAAATTTCCTGTTTTAGCATTTTTGAAATCATTACCTTTCACTTTATTACATAATAACTGAATACAATCCGCTAAGTAAATACGAAAGTTTATATTCCATTTTTATAAAATAAATCCCAAACACATCCCAGAACCCGGTGTCATTACTGCATGAAATTCTAAGAATCTCACAAATACTACAAAGCTTGTCCGAAATACAAATTAGAAAAGGAATTTAAAATGAAAATAAATACAATATGAAGGAGACTCTGTCGGCTGCGGGTCACCTCCGGATGATGCAGCTCACCTAATTCTCCAAGGCGGCCACATCGCTGTGAAAGTACCCATGCAATAAAAATGCACAACAAGTGTAGCATGAGTACAAAAATAACGTGTACTCAGTAAGTATCCCTCCTAACCTCAGAGAGGTAGTGACGAGAGGTCGAATTTGACACTTGCTATAAGTTAGTTTAGTATAATCAAGTGAGATGGCAAGCATGAATATCATAGGCAAATTTAATAATAATCAGGGATAAGAAATATCAACTTCTTTCACATTTAACACATTAAATCTTCATCATTTAAGTTAACAATTTTGCAACTTCTCAGGCCAATAAAAAGTAATAATTACAGGAAATACGCAACAATTATCACACACAAGAAAATACTGAGGGTCGAACGCCGTGGACCAACAATAATAACATGTGCACTGCCGAGGGTCAAATGACCCGAACCATAGATGCATCTATCTGTCCCGCTCGCGAATCGAACTTGAGACGCGGTTAACATAATACTAGGGCTACCTTGCTCGTGAATCATACATGCGACTTGGGTCCCGGTATAAATATACATAAATACAGGGTCATCCTGCTAGCGAATCATACATGCGACTCAGGCACCCAAAGTTACACATAATCACACCAATAAACCACATTTTTATCCGGAAAATTAGATGTTCCATGAAGTGATAAAATTCTCCTTTTAACAAACATGAGAATAGTATTTAAAATCTTTCTGGAGATTTACTTTCCAATTTCAACAGGGTTCCAAACTCTATAGATTTATCCAAAACACAATTATCCAAGGAAGAATCAATTCTCCTTCCAGGTGATTAAGAAAAGTAAACTCTATCCTTCTCATAGATTTAGATACTAATTGAAAGCATCACATTATATTTTATTGACAAGGTCACAAGTACAACAAGTAAAGCATGCTAGTGGGTCCTAGACTATCCGGACATGGCATAATAGTATCTATGCACGGATTCCCGTCACATCATGCGTACGTAGTCCCCGCAAATAATAGCATGTATTCAGTTAGTTCACCTATGGGGACAATTATCCCTCACAAAGTTAGAAAGGAGACTTACCTCGCTCCGAAATTCCATAACCGGCTTCCAAGCCCTTCCGACGAATCCAATTGATGCACAATGCCCCAAAACTATTCAAATAATGGGCAAATAAATAAATTGTAAAAATTCAAATAATATAAGTTCCCAACTCCGCTCAAAAAGTTGACCCAAATGCCTTCGGGCCCACGTGCCCGGATTCCTAAATTTCTCGAAGATAAACTCTACCCATAGCTTTACTAACTCAATTATACAATTTATTCTAATTTTCATGCTCAAATTCATGGTAAAAGTCCAAAATTCCAAATTCTAGGTCTTCCCCAAAAATCCCAAATTTTTATGCTAATTTTTCATGTCTAAATCCATGTAAGATCACATATTTAACTCAAAAATAGGAAGAAATAACTTACCTAGTGTTGCTTTGTGAAAATTCCTCCTTGAGCTCTTCAAAATCGTCCAAACCAAATGAAAGAAATGAAAGAAATGGGCCAAAACTCGTGTTTAAAACAATCTGCCCAGGCTTCATCGAGTTGTACGCTGCACTGTGCAGGTTGTACATCTTATTACAATTTTCCCTTGTTGTACACCTTGTGTTAAAACACCCATAGCTCTTTCTAGAAGTATCCAAATGACAAATAGTTTAAAGATTTAGAAACTAGACTCAAAGATCTTTCATTTGATAGGTTGTAACTATATAACTTTTTATATATTCCGAGATATAAGCTTCCAAAGTTGGCTCCATGCATCAGTAAATTCTGTCGAAACTGCTTCTCCAGCCATCTTCAATCGATCATAACTTTCCTATCAAATGTCCAAATCATGAATGGTTTAACTATCTGGAAACTAGAATGCAAGGGATACAACTTTTATGTTTTTCAAAATTTCAGATTCCTTATAGATTTTGATATATATGCTTCCAAATATAGCTCTTTGATGCATCAGTTACTGTCCAAAATAGATTTGTAGCAGAAATTTCAGCAGCTATTTTTGCCCGAAATCCATTCTGTTATCCTTTTGAAATCCACCCGAGGCCCTCGAGAGCTTAACCAATTATACCAACATGTCCCAAAACATGATACGAACTCGTTCGAGGCCTCAAATCACATCAAACAATGATGTGTGAGTTAATTGTGAAATTTGATAGAATTCATGGACTTTGAGGCTTAATTTGATGTATATGATGTTGTTTTGGTGATTTGATCGCACGAGAAAGTTCTTGGGATATTGTGTGAGTTAATTGTGAAATTTGGTATCATTCCGAGATGCATAGCCCAGTTCGGCACGTTGTTAGCGAAGTTAGAAAACTTAAAATTCCTAGGTTTGGTTCTTGAGGTTTGGGGGTGTGATTTCGAGTTTTAGCATTTTTTTGAGTGTTCCGAAGGCTCGAGCGAGTCCGTATTATGATTTGGGACTCATTGGTATATTTGGATTAGGGCTCGAGTAGGCCCAGGTACCTTCCGAGCACCTAACGGGGCTAAAAACTAGCAAACGCAGCTGTTGGTGCACCTGCTCTGGTGTGACCGCAGGTGCGGTTGCCCAGCATCACAGGCGCGAGACCGCAAGTGCGGTCCCAAGCATCGTAGGTGCGAGACTGCAGGAGCGGTCTCCACTTCGCAGGTGCGATGCAAGACCTCCTAGCCCAATTCCGCAGGTGCGAGGTTCTCCTCGCAAGTGCGAGACCGCAGGTGCGGTCCCACCCATCGCAGGTGCGATCACACTTCAGGCAGTGAGTTTAAGTACGTGTTTTAAACCCATTTCTCTCATTTTTCATCTTCCTCCTTAGGCGATTTCCACCATTTTTAAGAGCTTTCGACCAGGTCTTGTGAGGTAAGTAAATTCCACCCATAAATTTGTTTCATGCATGCCTCTTAGCCTAATTAACTACACAAAGTAGTGCAAAAATTCAAGAAATTGGGTAGTGACCTAGAACTTGTGATCATTGAGAAATGTTTTGTGGATTGGCCATGAAATCATGTAAAAATCGTATATTAATGATCCTTAGGCCTTTGGTGAGTATTCCCTTCGAGAATTTCAAGAATCCGAGCGAGTGGGCCCAAGGCGAATTTTGATAATTTTGAAAGAATGCTAGGAAATGGATAATTGGGCCATGTGACTGAATTATTGAATCTTGATTGATATACTTGAGTTTATTATGTCTAGATAATACCATTCCGGAGTCGAATTCTAAAGGAAAGGCGGAGTTAGAGGGTTGATTGCTATACTTTGGACCCGAGGTAAGTGTTTGGTCCAACCTTAGCTTGATGGAATAGGAGTTGAGTATTACTTGCTATTTGCTAATTGTCAAATACGATGTGTAGGCATGGTGACGAGTACCTATACATTGGTGTCTAGCATGACCGTGAGTCCCTATATTGTGAATATTCTGACCTTGTTGTAGTTTCTATGCTTAATTGATGATCTCTATATGTTGTACATGGGCATGTGAAGGGAATTGAAATCTTTAAACATCTTTGGAGCATTGGCTCAAATTGTGAAACGAATAATGAAGATATATGAGATAATTACATCATTTGGAGCATTGGCTCAAGTAATAGAATAAATCATGGAAATGAAAGTTAAAGAAAGAGAAAGATTTATTGAAATATACCCTTGCCGAGTCATTATTATATAGTTCCCTTGCCGGGATGTAATCGTTTAATTGATGTTCCCTTGCCGGGATTTCTATTTTCACTCTGTCTATTTCCTTGCCCTTGTTTGTGATTGTTGTTTGGGTGAGGAAGAGTGTTAAAGCACGAGGGGACATTCCGTGCCATGTTCCATATTTATTATGCACGAGGGGAAATTTCGTGCCATGTTTTATATTTATTATGCACGAGGGGACATTCCGTGCCATGTTTTATATTAATTATGCACGAGGGGACATTTCGTGCCATGTTTTATATTTATTATGCACGAGGGGACATTCCGCCGTGTTTATAATGCACGAGGGGACATTTCGTGCCATATTTTATATTTATTATGCACGAGGGGACATTCCGCCGTGTTTATAATGCACGAGGGGACATTTCGTGTCATATTTTATATTTATTATGCACGAGGGGACATTCCGTGCCATGTTTTATATTTATTATGCACGAGGCGACATTCTGTGCCATGTTCTATATTTATTATGCACGAGGGGACATTCCGTGCCATGTTTTAAATTTATTATGCACGAGGGGACATTCTGTGCCGTGTTTATATTAATTATGCACGAGGGGACATTCCGTGCCATGTTTTATATTTATTATGCACGAGGGGACATTCCGTGCCATGTTTATATTTATTATGCACGAGGGGACATTCCATGCCATATTTTATATTTATTATGCACGAGGGGACATTACATGCCATGTTTTATACTATTATGCACGAGGGGACATTCCGTGCCATGTTTTATATTTATTATGCACGAGGGGACATTCCGTGCCGTGTTTACATTGATTATGCACGAGGGGACATTTCGTGCCATGCTTACATTGATTATGCAGGAGGGGACATTTCGTGCCGTGTTTTATATTGCTATTTTGCACGAGGGGACATGCCGTGCCACATCTTTCACCGTTTAATCTATGTTGTCATTTCCCGTTATGATATTTCTGACTGTTGTTTTTGTTTCTGTCATTTTAGTATTTTCCATCTCTTATCCCCAGCATGTTCTCCCCATAATTGTATACTTGTTTAGTTTCTTCTATATTATTGAACTGCACAAATACATTTTGTTGTCATATCTTAGCCTCGTCACTACTTCGCCGAGGTTAAGCTCGGCACTTACTCAGTACATGGGGTCGTTTGTACTGATGCTACACCTGCACTTCTTTATGTTGTGCAGATTACGCAGCCGGACCCGAAGGACATCATTAGTGGGAGTGTCTTCCATCTCATTATAGAGGCTTCAAGGTATACCCGCTGGCGTTCGTGGGCCTTGGCGCCTCTTCCATCCCTTTATCTTCGATTCTGTCTTGTTTTTCCTTTAGTTTCAGAGACAGACATGTATTTCCTTTCAGAATTGTATTTAGCACTCTTAGACAGTTTATGTCTCTAGGTTTTGGGAATTTTTGCATCGTTGTATTATGATATCCTTAATTAGCATGACACCGTAATTATTTCCGCTGTTAAATTGTGAACCGTTTAGTTTATCCTATTAAATTGATGTTGATATGCTAGTTTATCTATACACGTTGCCTTGTCTAGCGGGTTCAACGTTAGACGCCATCACGACCCGATGGTGGGATTTCGGGGTGTGACAAGTTGGTATCAGAGCACTAGGTTACTTAGGTCTCACAAGTCATGGACAACTTGGTAGTGTCTGAGGGATCGGTACAGAGACGTCTGAATTTATCCCCCAGCGGCTGCAAAGTTAGGATAACTCATACTTCTTTTCATCTCTATCGTGCGCTATGAATTCTGAGTACTGACTGAGTTTCTATTCTATTCTATCGCATATGGCGAGGACGTGTGCTTCCCTTGGTTCCGCTCAGCAGCCCGACACTCCTACTACAGCTCCTACTCGGGGTCGAGGCCGTGTTAGAGGTCGAGGCCGGGGCCGGGCTTAGCCTAAAGCAGCAGCCCCCGTGGAGGACCCTCAGGTCAAGTCTGACGAGGAGGTCCCAGTTCCGGCAGTCCCAGTTAGACCAGCTCAGGGTCCAGAGGGGTTCATAGCTACCCAGTGCTTTAGGACTCCCTTGTCCATCTAGTTGGAATTATTGAGAATGTAGCACAGGCAGGTCTTCTTCCTACAGCACCAGCCATCTCTCAGGTTGGGGAAGGTGCCCAGACTCCTGCCGCCCGTGTGCCAGAGCAGCTAGCTCCACAGTTACAGACTCCGGCACCTCAGCCAGTCGGAGTAGCCCAGCCGGATATTGCAGCACCAGTAGCAGAGGGAGCACCTATGTCAGCAGATACTCTGTGGAGACTGGACATGTTCACCAAGTTATTTACTACTACTTACACTGGTTCACCATCAGAGGACCCCCAGAATTATTTGGATAGTTGCCATGAGGTTCTTCAGAATATGGGCATAGTGGAGTCCAACGGGGTTGACTTCGTTACTTTTCGGTTATTTGGCGCAGCCAAGAGTTGGTGGAGAGATTATTGCGTAGCCAGACCAGCTGGATCTACACCTTTGACTTGGACTCAGTTCTCAGAGGTATTTCTGGGGAAGTTCCTTCCCATTACTCAGAGAGAGGACCTTCGGAGGCTGTTTGAGCGTGTCCATCATGGATCCATGTCCGTCACTTAGTATGAGACCATGTTCATCACTCTAGCCTGACATGATCTTATGATACTTCCCACTGATCGGGAGAGGGTTTGGAGGTTTATCGAGGGATTGTCCCGGCCTATCAAACTTCAGATGACTAGAGAGTCAGGTACAGATATATCGTTCCACGATGCGGCCAATGTGGCCAGGAGGATTGAGATGATTTTGTCACAGGGAGGTGGTCAGGGGGCTGACAAGAGGCCCCGTCGTTTCGGTCGTTTCAGTGGAGCCTCATCTGGAGGCAGGGATCCTTCAGGCAGAGGTCATCCTCCCAGACCTTTTTAGTCAGCTCTCTAGGTTTCCCATGGTACTTCAGGTGGTCGTGGTTATCGGGCGCACTATTCCGATCGTAGCCTTATAGTGCGCCACCAGCACCTATCGGTGCACCGCCATTTCAGAATTTCCAGGGGTTATTAGGGTTGACAGGGCTAGTTCCAGAGTCAGCAGTCACATAGTAGAAGCCTTGTTATACTTGCGGTGGTTTGGGGCACATTTCCAGGTTTTTCCCCCGAGGTTCTGGCGGGTTTTAGCATCAGGGTTCTCGTGCCGTGGTATAGGCACCAGGTGTTCCACAGCCTACCCAGCCAGCTAGATGTGGGGGTAGAGGTGCTAGAGGTGGAGGTAGAGGTCATAGAGATAGAGCTCAGGCCAGCCAGCAGCCGGCCATCCCAGAGGTGTGGTTCAGGGTGGTGGGGCCCAGCCCCGATGTTATGCTCTTCCAGCTAGGCCAGAGGCTGAGTCTTCAGATGCAGTCATTACAGGTACTATTCGGGTTTGTGACAGAGAAGTTTCAGTGCTATTTGATCTAGGGTCTACGTATTTGTATGTGTCCTCTTATTTTGCACCATACCTGGTCATGCCTAGTGATCCACTAAGTATTCCTGTTAGTGTATCTACACCGGTGAGTGATTCTATCATGATCGATCGAGTCCATTCTTCTTGTGTTATGGTGATTGGGGGTCTTGAGACCCGTGTTGATTTGTTGCTTTTAGGTATGGTCGAATTTGATGTTATATTGTGGATGGACTGGCTATCCCCATATCATGCTATCTTAGAATGGCCATGCCAAGACGGTGACCTTAGCCTTACCAAGTTTTCCCCGTTTGGAGTGGAAAGGAACTCCTGGTCATTCTACCCTCAGTGTTATTTCATACGTGAAGGCTCGGCGTATGGTCGAGAAGGGGTGTTTGCCTTATTTGGCTTATGTGCGTGATTCTAGTGTTGAGGTTCCCCCTATTGATTTGATACCCGTGGTTCGTGAGTTTACTGAGGTCTTCCCTTCATACATGCTGGGGATGCCACCCCACAGGGACATTAATTTCTGCATTGATCTGGCTCCGGGCACCCAGCCCATTTCCATTCCACCGTATCGCATGGCCCCGCCATAATTGAGAGAGTTGAAGGAATAATTGCAGGATTTACTTGGGAAGGGTTTCATTTGGCCCAACGTTTCTCCTTGGGGTGCTCCAGTATTGTTTGTGAAGCAAAAGGATGGTTCGATGAGGATGTGCATTGATTACCGGCAATTGAACAGGGTTACAATCAAGAATAAGTATCCACTGCCAAGGATTGATGATTTGTTCGATCAGCTTCAGGGTGCCAGGGTATTTTCAAAGATAGACTTGAGATCTGGCTACCATCAGTTGAGGATTAGGGCATCCGATGTCCCTAAGACAGCTTTCTACTCTCGGTACGGGCATTGCGAGTTTTTAGTCATGTCGTTTTGGTTGACAAATGCCCCAGCAGCTTTTATGGACTTGATGAACCGAGTGTTCAGACCTTATTTGGACTCGTTCGTGATAGTCTTCATTGATGATATATTAATATACTCCCACATTCAAGAGGAGCATGAGCAGCATCTCAGAGTGGTTCATCAGACTCTGAAGGACAATCGGCTACATGCAAAGTTTTCGAAGTGTGAGTTTTGGTTGAGTTTAGTTGCATTCCTGGGTCATGTCGTATCAGCAAAGGGTATTCAGGTTGACTCGAAGAAGATTGAGGCAGTCAAGAACTGGCCTAGACCCTCTTCAGCCACAGAGATACGGAGTTTATTGGGACTGGCAGACTATTATCGTCGGTTCGTGGAAGGGTTCTCATCTATTGCAGCCCCGATGACCAGGTTGACCCAGAAGGGTGCCCAATTCAGATGATCGGACGAGTGTGAGGTGAGATTTCAGAGTCTCAAGACAGCTCTGACTACGGCACCGGTATTGGTTTTGCCCACAGGTTCAGGGCCTTATTCAGTATGTTGCGATGCTTCTGTATTGGGCTTGGTGCAGTGTTGATGCAGGATGGCAAGGTCATTGCTTGTTCTTAGAGGTAGTTTAAGATTAAAGAAGAACTATCCAGTGCATGATTTGGAGTTAGTAGCCATTGTCCACGCATTGAAGATTTGGAGGCACTATCTGTATGGCGTGGCATGTGAGGTGTTCACGGATCATAAGAGTCTTCAGTACTTGTTTAAGCAGAAAGAGTTGAATTCGAGGCAGAGAACGTGGTTGGAGTTGCTAAAATACTATGATATTACTATCTTATATCACCCGGGGAAAGCCAACGTGATGGCCGATGCTTTGAGTTGGAAGTCAGCTAGTATAGGCAGTCTTGCTTTTATTCCGGTCAGTTAGAGGCCGCTTGCCTTGGATATTTAGTCTTTGGCCAATCGATTTGTGAGGTTGGATATTTCTGAGCCTAGTCGAGTGTTGGCTAGTACGGTCGCTCGTTCTTCATTATAGTAGCGTATCCGTGATCGGCAGTTTGATGATCCCCATTTGTGTGTCCTTAGAGACACGGTGATGCACGGAGGTGCCACGCAGGTGACCTTAGATGATGGAGGTGTTTTGAGAATGCAGGGGCGAGTTTGTGTGCCCAATGTTGATGGGATTTGAGAGTTGATTTTAGAGGAGGCCCATAGTTCCCGGTACTCTATTCATCTGGGCGCTGCGAAGATGTATCAGGATTTGCGGTAGCATTATTGGTGGTGTAGAATGAAGAAGGATATTGTCGCATATTTGGCGCGGTGTTTGAATTGTCAACAAGTTAAGTATGAGCATCAGAGGCCTGGTGGTTTATTTCAGAGGATTGAGCTTCCCGAGTGGAAGTGGGAGAGGATCACTATGGACTTCGTTACTGGACTTCCGTCGACCCGGAAGAAGTTAGATGCAGTTTGGGTCATTGTTGATAGGCTGACCAAGTCAGCGCATTTCATCCATGTGGCAGTTTCCTATTCATCCGAGAGGTTAGCTGAGATCTATGTTCGGGAGATTGTTCGCCTTCATGGTGTGCTGGTATCTATCATTTCGGACAGGGGCGCGCAGTTTACCTCGCGTTTCTGGAGATCATTTCAGCGAGAGTTAGGCACCCAGGTGGAGTTGAGCATAACATTTCATCCTCAGACAGATGGACAGTCCGAGCAGACTATTCAGATATTGGAGGATATGCTCTGAGCTTGTGTTGTTGACTTTAGAGGATCATGGGATCAGTTCTTGCCTTTAGAAGAGTTTTCCTACAACAACAGCTACCAGTCGAGTATCCAGATGGCTCCTTATGAGGCTTTATATGGTAGGCGATGTCGGTCTCTGGTTGGATGGTTTGAGCCGGGAGAGGCTCGGTTGTTGGGTACAGATATGGTTCAGGAGGCCTTGGACAAGGTCCAGATCATTCAGGATAGGCTTCGTACAGCTCAGTCCATGAAAAAGAGTTATGCAGATCGCAAGGTTCGAGATGTGGCTTTCATAGTTGGTGAGCGAGTATTGCTCCGAGTGTCGCCTATGAAGGGCGTGATGAGATTTGGGAAGAAGGGAAAGCTTAGCCCTAGGTTAATTGGTCCGTGTGAGATTCTTGATCGAGTGGGATAGGTGGCTTATAGACTTGCATTGTCGCCTAGCTTATCAGCCGTGCATCCAGTTTTTCATGTGTCCATGCCTCGGAGGTATCATGGCGATCCAGCCCACGTGTTAGATTTCAGCACTGTCTAGTTGGACAAGGGCTTATCTTATGAGGCGGAGCCGGTAGCTATTTTTGACCGGCACATTCGTCAGTTGAGATCCAAGAGTTTCCTTTCTGTTCGTGTTCAGTGGAGAGGTCATCCTCCTGAGGCATCGACCTGGGAGTCCGAGTCCGATATGCGGAGCCGTTACCCTCATTTATTTTCTGACTCAGGTACTTCCTTCTTCTGTCTGATCGAGGACGAAACTTTTAGTGGTGGAGAATGTGACGACCCAAAGGGTCACCACCTATGTTATTACCCATTCCGTACTTCTGATGCGTTGAAAACCTCATTTGTAATTGCCTTGATTTGGTTGTAGTCCGGGCGCATAGCCAGACAGCTTAAAAGTGAAATTCTGTGAAAAAGAAAAATGCTAAGATTTGAAATTAAAACGAATATATTTGACTCCGGTCAGTATTTTGGGTAAACGGACCCAGACCCGTGATATGACGGTCCCAAGGGGTCTGTAGGAAAATATGGGACTTGGGCGTATGTCCGGAATCGAATTCCGAGGTCCCAAGCCCGAGAAATGAATTTTTGAATAAAATTGTTTTCTGAAAATATTTAGGGAAATTAGAAATGAAATCTGATTAGAAAGTAATGGTATCAGGCCTGTATTTTGGTTCCGGCGCCCGATACAGGTCTTATATATGGTTTAAGCACATTCCGTAAATTTTGGTTGAAATCGGATTTCGTTTGACGTGTTTCGGGCTTAAAATGGAAAATTTGATGTTTTATGAAATTTGATAGAATTCATGGACTTTGAGGCTTAATTTGATGTATATGATGTTGTTTTGGCGATTTGATCGCAGGGGCAAGTTCGTGGGATGTTGTGTGAGTTAACTGTGAAATTTGGTATCATTACAATATGCATAGGCTAGTTCAGCATGTTGTTAGCGAAGTTAGAAAACTTAAAATTCCTAGGTTGGGTTCTTGAGGTTTGGGGGTGTGATTTCGAGTTTTAGCGTTGTTTTGAGTGTTCCTAAGACTCGAACGAGTCCGTATTAATATTTGGGACTCGTTGGTACATTTGGATTGGGGCTCGGGTGGGCCCAGGTGCCTTCCGGGAACCTAACGTGGCTAAAAACCAGCAAACGTAGCTGCTAGTGCACCTACTCTGGTGTGACCGCAGGTGCGGTTGCCCAACATCGTAGGTGCGAGACAGCAAGTGCGGTCCCAGGCATCACAGGTGCGAGATCGCAGGAGCGGTCTCCACTTCGCAGCTGCGATCCCAGACCCCCCTAGGCCAATTCCGCAGGTGTGAGGTTCTCCTCGTAAGTGCGAGACCGCAGGTGCATTCCCAACCATAGCAGGTGCGATCACTGTTCAAGTAGTGAGTTTAAGTACGGGTTTTAAACCCATTTCTCTCATTTTTCATCTTCCTCCTTAGGTGATTTCCACCATTTTTAAGAGCTTTCGACCAGGTCTTGTGAGGTAAGTAAATTCCACCCATAAATTTGTTTCATGCATGCATCTTAGCCTAATTAACTACACAAACTAGTGCAAAAATTCAAGAAATTCGGTAGTGACCTAGAACTTGTGATCATTGAGAAATTTTCTGTGAATTGGCCATGAAATCAAGTAAAAATCGTATATTAATGATCCTTGGACCTTGGGTAAGTATTCCCTTTGAGAATTTCAAGAATCCGAGCGAGAGGGCCCGTCGTCGAATTTTGATAATTTTGAAAGAATGCTAGGAAATGGATAATTACGCCATGTGACTGAATCATTGAATCCTTATTGATATACTTGAGTTGATTATGTCTAGATAATACTATTCCGGAGTCGAATTCTAAAGGAAAGGCGGTGTTAGAGGGTTGATTGGTATACTTTGGACCCGATGTAAGTGTTTGGTGTAACCTTATCTTGAGGTAATAGGAGTTGAGTATTACTTGCTATTTGCTAATTGTCAAATACGATGTATAGGCATGGTGACGAGTATCTATACATTGGTGTCTAGCATGACCGTGAGTCCCTATATTGTGAATATTCTGACCTTGTTGTAGTTTCTATGCTTAATTGATGATCTCTATATGTTGTACATGGGCATGTGAAGGGAATTGAAATCTTTAAACATCTTTGGAGCATTGGCTCAAATTGTGAAACGAATAATGAAGATATATGAGATAATTACATCCTTTGAAGCATTGGCTCAAGTAATATAATAAATCATGGAAATGAAAGTGAAAGAAAGAGAAAGAGTTATTGAAATATACCCTTTATGGGTCATTATTATATAGTTCCCTTGCCGGGATTTCTATTTTCACTCTGTCTATTTCCTTGCCCTTGTTTGTGATTGCTGTTTGGGTGAGGAAGAGTGTTAAAGCACGAGGGGACATTCCGTGCCATGTTCTATATTTATTATGCACGAGGGGACATTCCGTGCCATGTTTTATATTTATTATGCACGAAGGGACATTCCGTGCCATGTTTTATATTTATTATGCACGAGGGGACATTCTGTGCCATGTTTATATTATTTATGCACGAGGGGACGTTTTGTGCCCATTTTTTATATTTATTATGCACGAGGGGAAATTCTGTGCTATGTTCTATATTTATTATGCACGAGGGGACATTCCGTGCCATGTTTTATATTTATTATGCACGAGGGGACATTCCGTGCCATGTTTTATATTTATTATGCATGAGGGGACATTCCGTGCCATTTATTATGCACGAAGGGACATTCTGTGCCGTGTTTATATTATTTATGCACGAAGGGACATTCCGTGCCATGTTTTATATTTATTATGCACGAGGGGATATTATGTGCCATGTTTTAAATTTATTATGCACGAGGGGACATTCTGTGCCATGTTTTATATTTATTATGCACGAGGAGACATTCCGTGCCATGTTTTATATTTATTATGCACGAGGGGACATTCCGTGCCATGTTTTATATTATTATGCACGAGGGGAAATTCCAGGCCATGTTTTATATTTATTATGCAAGAGGGGACATTCCGTGCCGTGTTTACATTGATTATGCACGAGGGGACATCTTGTGCCGTGTTTCATATTGTTATTTTGCACGAGGGGACATGCCATGCCGCATCTTTCACCATTAAATCTGTGTTGTCATTTCCCGTTATGATTGTTTTTTGATATTTCAGACTGTTGTTTTCATTTCTGCCATTTCAGTATTTGCCATCTCTTACCCCCAGCATGTTCTCCCCGTAATTGTACTCTTGTTTTGTTTCTGCTATATTATTGAACTGCACAGGTACATTTTGTTGTCGTGTCTTAGCCTCGTCACTACTTCGCCGAGGTTAGGCTCGGCACTTACTCAACACATGGGGTCGATTGTACTGATGCTACACCTGCATTTCTTTATGTTGTGCAGATTACGCAGCCGGACCCGGAGGACATCATTAGTGGGAGTGTCTTCCAGCTCATCATAGAGGCTTCAAGGTATACCCGCTGGCGTTCGTGGGCCTTGGCGTCTCTTCCATCCCTTTGTCTTCGATTCTGTCTTGTTTTTCCTTTAGTTTCAGAGGAAGACATGTATTTCCTTTCAGACTTGTATTTAGCACTCTTAGACAGTTCGTGAGTTTGTGACTCCAGGTTTTGGGAAATTTTGCGTCGTTGTATTATGATATCCTTAATTAGCATGACACCGTATTTATTTCCGCTGTTAAATTGTGAATCGTTTAGTTTATCCTATTAAATTGATGTTTATATGCTAGTTTATCTATACATGTTGGCTTGTCTAGCGGGTTCAACGTTAGACGCCATCACGGCCCGATGCTGAGATTTCGGGGCGTGACAAGTTAATACTTAGTTTTAGCTGTTTTTAATATATAAATATTGGTTCGACTTTTGTTGAGTTTTTATTTCACTCTTTAAGTCTTTTGCATGCTTCATTTTTCGAGGTTTTAGTTTTACCTTCGAGTTTTGCATGTGGAATGCTTTAGACTACTCGTACCTTTTTTATAATAGGCACGGTGTCATATTACATTTGTGCCTTTTTGTAATAGGCATAGTTTATGGAAGAGGGACCTTATAATTGACATGAAGAAGACGTCTCAACTTCATGATAATGCAATAGAGTGATAGGAATTTTACACGTATTTAAGAATGTTTCCAAGGAAAGTTTTTTGTTTGAACTTCCATGAAATTTTACATGTGTTTGGTTATCGTCTAAAACTCACGCTTGCAACTGTTTTTTTAACAGATTTAGTATACTCTTGTATTTTGTAACTATTTTTCATAGGTAACAATTTTTCGATATTAATACAAGGAAATAACTGTTTTTCACTAGTATCATTTTTTATAAAGATTGGGGTTTTTACCCGCAACTGTTTAGTAACAGTTTTTATAAAGATTGGGGTTTTTACCCGCAACTGTTTAGTAACAGTTTTTATAAAGATTGGGGTTTTTACCCGTAACTGTTTAGTAACAGTTTTCTAATAAGTACGAGGGAAATATTTTCTTATTCATAACTGTTTTTTTTATAATAGTTTCTTCAAAAAATACAAAGGTTTAGGATCTTTCATCCATAACTGTTTTATTCGAGAATAGTTTTTTGAATGAGTATGTTGATGATGATCTTTTTCCCCTAACTGTTTTTCTTACAATAATTTGAATAAGTATAAAGATGTACATTTCTTTCTCGTGACTATCATTTTGCCTTTCAACCTGAATATGTTCGAAGGTTTTTGCTTTTTGCATTAGGCTTTGTATTTGGATGGCTCTTTTGATTTCTTTCAATTCTGCTCGTCTCACTTGTCTTCTTTGGGTAGATGGGTCTTTAGGCTCGAGCTTTTGACTTTCTGACAGTCTTCTTTGCTTCGTCTTAGCCTTCCATACTGTATAGTCCCCCAAGTGTTTGAGCTTTTGAAGAATGAAATCTCGAGCACTTGATTATTCCTTTCTTTGTGGTCCTTTTCCTGAAAAGGAAAAACATTCCGAACTCGAAGGTATATAGTCTTTTAGATGATGACTGCTTAACCCCTTTTAAAACGTCTGTCATAAAGTGTAACCCTAGACCGGGAATTGTGTTATTTCCTCGTGTCTTTGCAGGTCTAATATCATCATATGGTGATGGATTAGCTTTGTGCCTATCATCTAAAAAGTTAGTAAAATTTTTAAATGTTCAAAATAAAATAAAACGTGTGATACCTGACGGGGGTATTCTTTTATTTATAGAAGTAATACTTCTTTAGATGGATGGCGTTCCAGCTTGTTGGTAGAACTCCCGTTCATAGCTTCCAACTCATAGGCTCCTTTTCCAACTATCCCTCGGATTTTGTAAGGTCCTTCCCAGTTTGGATTTAGCTTTCCTGCACCTGCTTCTTTTGTTGATTGAAAGACTTTTTTGAGGACGAAGTCCCCGATTTTAAAGTACCTGAGATGAGCTTTACGGTTGTAGTAACGCTCTATAATTTGTTTTTGAGCTGCCATCTGTATCAATGTTGCTTCTCTCCATGGTTCGAGAAGGTCCAGGTTGATCCTTAGTTCGTCGTCGTTTTCACCTTCCATGGTTTTTGAGAACCTTATGCTTGGTTCGCCAATCTCCACAGGTATTAAGGCTTCTGACCCATAAACAAGTGTGAACAGAGTTTCACCCGTGGCTATTTCTAACGTTGTTTTGTATGACCATAGTACCGCTGGTAATTCATCAGGCCAGTTTCCTTTGGCTTTATCGAGCCGCTTTTTTAGATTGTTGATGATGACCTTATTCGTTGACTCAGCTTGACCGTTAGCCACGGGGTGGTACGGTGTTGAAGTGATCCGCTTGATTTGCCAACTTTTGAAGAATTCCATGATTTGTGAGCCTATGAATTGTGGGCCATTATCACACACGATTTCCTTTGGTATTCCAAAGTGGCATATTATGCTTCTCCATAAGAAGCTTTTAACTTCCTTTTTCTCGCACTTGTTTGTACACTTCTGCCTCTACCCATTTTGCAAAATAGTCAGTTAGTACGAGTAAAAATCGTACCTGTCCTATAGCTGTGGGTAAAGGTCCTACTATATCCATCCCCCATTTCATGAAAGGCCATGGGGATATTATTGGATGTAACAATTCCGCTGGTCGATGCATGTTATTTTCAAACCTTTGACATCTATCACATTTGGATATGAAATTCTCGACTTCTTCTTCCATCTTAGGCCAATAGTATTCGGCTCTGATTAGTGTTTTCACTAAGGATCTCGCCCCTGAGTAATTTCCACCGTGTCCTTCGTGGACTTATTTCATCACAAATTCCGTTTGGTAGGTCCAAGGCATTTAGCTAGGGGTCCTCCGAACATTTTGCGATAAAGTAAGTTGCGAATAAGGCAGTACCGTGCAGCTTTGCGATGTAGTGCTTTAGCCGATTTCCTTTCTTCAGGTACGGTGTAGTTCTGCAAAAAAATATGAATTTTGTTTCTCTAGTCCCAGGTTAGGTTGTTGAAAGTTACCTCATTCCTGTCCTAGTCTATTATTGAGTGAAATAATTGAACGACAATTGTATTGTCTTTGTTCGTTACTTTTGTGACTGCTACGAGGTTAGCTAATACATCTACCTCTGCATTTTCTTCTCTAGGTATTTGCACTACCTTCCATGTTTTGAATTGTTTCACGAGCTCCCGTGCTCTTTCAAGATACTGTTGCGTTCTAGTCTCTCGAGTAATGTAAGTCCCCTGTATCTGGTTTACTACCAGTTGGGAATCGCTGTTGATCACAATTTGCTCGATTGAGAGCTCCCGCGCAAGTTCAAACCCTGCAATAATAGCTTCGTATTCTGCTTCATTGTTAGTGATATGATAACACTTTATGGCTTGTTGTGTCTTTTCACCTGTGGGTGATATCAAGACTATGCCTAAGCCAAAGCCTTTTACATTTGATGAACCATCAGTGAACAAGATCCATTGGCCTGGATTAACACCGTTAAAGAGTTGTAACTCTTTTTCTACTTCAGATACAATGCCATTAGTAAAGTCAGCAACAAAAGCAGCTAGTATTTGAGACTTAATTGCAGTCCTAGGCTGATAAATTATCTCATGCTCGCTTAGTTCTATGGCCCATTTGGCTAATCTCCCTGACAATTCCTGTTTATGCAGAATATTTCTTAAAGGATATGAGGTCACAACAGTGATTGAGTGGCATTGAAAATGTGTCGTAATTTTCTAGATGCCACTATTAAAGCTAAAGCTAACTTTTTCAGATGTGGATATCCAATCTCAGCATCTAGCAAAGTTTTTACTTACATAATAGATAGGTGATTGTTTACCTTTTTGTTCTCTTACCCATACTGCACTTACAACAATTTTTGAGATAGCCAGGTAGATGTGCAATCTTTCCCCTTCTTTTGGCTTTGAAAGCAGTGGTGCTTTCGATAGATAAATCTTCAGGTTCTTGAGGGCTTGCTGACATTCTTCAGTCCATTCGAACTTCGGGTACTACGGACCCTCTGCCATCCATTGCAGCAGAGCCGTTTCATGAGCGGGTTTTTTTGAGAACTAAGAAAAATTTAAAACTTTTTCGGAACATTTAGAAATAAACCTCCCCAAAGCCGCTATTCTTCCTGTCAGTCTTTGAACCTCCTTTATATTTGTTAAAACATCAGGTATTTCCTCTATGGCTTTAATTTGAGCGGGATTTACCGCTATTCCTCTGTTTGATACAAGGAAACCCAAAAATTTGCCTGATTGCACTCCAAAAGTGCATTTCTCTAGATTCAACTTCATATTATACCTGCGTAAAATATCAGAAGCAGTAGATAGGTGCTGGAAATGATCTTGTGCTTGTGTTGATTTTACCAACATGTCATCGATGTACACCTCCATCATTTTTCCCCTATGTCCTTGGAACATCATGGTCACTAGCCTTCGATAGGTGGCTCCAGCATTTTTAGGCCAAAAGGCATGACTTTATAACAATAAGTTCCCCTATTCGTGATAAATGAGGTTTTTTCCTCTTCTAAAGGATCCATTTTAATCTGATTATAACCAGAATATGCATCTAAAAATCTTAATAGTTCATGACATGCGGTAGCATAAATCATTTGACCTATATGAGGCAATGGGAATGAATCCTTGGGGCATGCTTTGTTTAAATCAGTATATTCTACGCATACTCTCCACTTGCCATTCTTTTTAGGTACTACCACGGTGTTTGCCAATCAGTTAGGGTACGTTACCTCTCGTATCGAACCAATCTTCAAGAGGTTTTGGAGCTATTCGTCGATTACTTGGTTATTGAATGGTCCTTGCTTTCTTTTCTTCTACTTAACAGGTACAATGGATAGATCTTCATTTAGTTTATGAGTCATCACTTCTGGTGGGATGCCTGTCATATCTTAGTGGGACCACGCAAAACAGTCTGCATTAGCCTTTAAATAATCAATTAACTTACCTCTTCGAGTGGGGCTTAGCCTCGTGCCGATATACACTTTTTGCTCAGGTTTTTTTCTAGATAACGGAACAACTTCGAGCTCCTTCGTAGTTGTTTTGATGTGCTTATCTTCCTTCAGTTCATGAATGACGTCAGGTCTGGAATCCGCATCTATGTGGTATAGTACACCTTTCATGGTAACTTTACTCTTCTGCTCGTTAGTATTTTCTTTCGTGCCTGTTTCAGTAATAATAACTTCCGTACCTATTTGGGCAGTAATTTTTTCCATGTCTGTTTGGGAGATTTCCTTAACTCCTAATTCTTCCACTTCTATTTTCTTGTTGCAGTTTACCACAAATTTTTTTTTTTTTGCGATCTGCTGATCTCCTTTGATTCGTTGAATCCCCTATTCAGAGGGAAATTTAATTACCTGATGCAACATGGAGGGTATTTCTTTCATGTCGTGGATCCATGGCCTTTCAATGGTCACGTTATAAGACTTGTGAGTATCGATTACTTAGAACCTAGCTCTTTTGATCACCCCCTCAGCATAGGTGTTAAGCTCAATTTCTCCTTTTATTATAACCGTAGAGTTATCAAACCTGGATATGGCAAGTGCTTTTCGGATTACTTGATTCCCCAGTAGCATTTCTTCCACGACTCTTAGCAAATGATATAGATTGAACTGCCTGGATCAATCAACACTCTTTTCACGTTAGTGTCATGAATGAGTAGAGATATTACCAGAGCATCATTTTGAAGAAGCATTAATCCGCTGCTATCTGCATCATCGAAGGTTATATCGTCCTCTCCACGAGCACATTTACCGTGTGTTATTGTGAACTTTTTGGTTGTTTTATAAATCACTCCGTTTAATTCTTCACCGACGTGTATTATGTTAACGGTTCATTTTGGAGATGGAGGCTTTTGGGGCTCCTGCATGTTCCTCATGTATGCATGTTTACCTTTATCACTAAACAATTCTATTAAATATCCTTGTTTTAACAAATTTTCTACTTCTCCTTGTAGAAATCTGCAATCCGCAGTTTTATGCCCATGATCGTTGTGAAATTCACACCAGTGATGTGGGTTTCTTCTACTTGGATTTGACCGCATCTCTTTGGCCATTTGACCTTGTCTCCCATATTCTTCAAATTGAGACATGTTCAGTAGTACTTACGTTAAAAGTATGATCCCCAATTGAGTACTACCTCTAGGTCGTTCATCTCAATTTTTTCTTGATCTTGACGGGGATGAGATTATATCTCTCCTTGTAGTCTATAGCCCGACCTAGTGTTTTCGAACCTGGGGTAGATATCGCTCCCCGAGGGTCCTAAGTAAGGATCGTACCTGTTTTTACCTGATCTTCTTTCTGATTCAGGTCGTTTGGATCTGGAATGATCTTCATCTCTCGAACGAGCAATGATATCTTCTTCTATTCTAAGTTTAATATTGTACCTGTTATATACATCGTTCTATGTTATGTCAGGGAATTCTCTTAGATTTTCCTTAAGTCGCCTGGTGGCTTCTGAGCTTTTATCGTTCAAATTGCTTGCAAATTCCATGGCTGCCCAATTATCAAGCACCCTGAGTAACTGCATTCTTTCTCGTTGAAACCTATCTACAAACTCACGGAGTAGTTCCGTGTCTCCTTGTTTTATTTTGAATATGTCTTCAATTTTCTTCTCAACTTTTTGTGCACCAGAGTGTGCTTTTATAAATGAATCTGCAAGCTAAACAAAAGAGTCAATAGAATTTTCAGGGAGAAGAGAATACCAGGTTAGAGCCCCTTTGGTAAGTGTTTCCCCAAATTTTTTGACAAGGACTGATTCAATCTCTTGTTTCGTTAAGTCGTTGCCTTTTACCCCAGTTGTGAAAGCAGTTACATAGTCGCGTGGGTCAGTTGTTCCATCGTATTTGGGAACGTCAAGCATTTTAAACTTCTTGGGTATAGGCAAAGGTGCCGCACTAGGCTTCCACGGTTGTTGAGATTATCAATCAACATCGATGCCTTTGATAACAGGTGGTACACCAGGAATTTGTTCGATGCGATCGTTCTGCTCCTTTATCTGTTTCTGTATGGTTAACAGTAAATTTTATAATTCTGAGTTATTAGATATACCTGGTCTCGTTTAGAGAGATTCATTCGGAGTATCTCCTCTTCCTGAATTTGCCAACCCAGATTGAGGATTTTCTATGGTGATGGTGTTATTGGGGGTGGTATTGGCAGTGTAGGCAACGCTGTTGGTAATCCTCTCGCAAATTCCTGCAAAGCTTGGCTCACATACTCTGCAATCATTTGCTTTACATGATCTTGTTCCACAGTTTGATCTTTATTACCATGGTTGTTATTGGATCTTTCTGGGGAATGTTCCCTTGAACCACGTGGGGTTCCTGAAGGTGATGGAACTGGGGTTCCACTTCTTTGCTGGCTGTTGTCGTTTGGGTTTGACATAATTCAAAGGATATTACTTGGAAAGTAAACAAAGATTATCAGATTCCTGGTAACAGAACCAATTTGTTTAACCAAAGAATTAGACCCTTTGACTAAAGATTATTTTTAAGATGAATACAGGTTACTGATCATCGAGATAATGAGAAAATGAATAATAGACAATATTACAGAAATAAAAGATCGAAGTTGATTTTATTTCGAGAATCAGATGCCTTTACAAGCTGTATTCCCCTCTTTTATATAGGAGATTCTTATAACATATGACTCCTGCTATGGTTACTCGTTAATGACTAATTATGACATTAATGAGGCGTTACAAAGGATAACGGTAATAGGGGTTCAGTTACATAACGTTCGAGTAGTCAATTGTGGGTCCTTGAATTTGCCCGTAGCTTTTGCTAGATTCATTCTGACCATGCCTCTCTCCCGTTTTGATAAAGTTTAAATTCCTGTGGCTGATAAGTTTGTGGGTTTACTGAACCGTGCCTCTTTGTACCGTACCTCTTCAAAGAGTTACGTCCAGCTGTCATGTTTTCCTGTGTCCACGTGACTGGCTGAGTTGTCAAAAGCTGGCTTACGTGTGAAACTCATTTTTACCAATACATGACTATTTTGGAGTTGACGCATATGCAATGTGACGGGCGTGCACCATGGGAATTAGGACTTGGTCCATTCCGTGATACTGAAAAGTTGAATAAACTTGTTCTTAACTATATACTCTCCATGTGTTATAAAAATATGGTTGTGAATCATGTTAGAAACCATTTTTAAAGTGTTGGTACTGTTGTGACCCACAAAGGCCGTGTTACATGTTGAATTACATGCTAAATGCTATTTGTACCTAGTCTCAATTTTTACTCGCATATCATATCTCAGTCTCTATTATTCTTGTTTATACATCATGTTATTACTGTTTGGGCTGATTTTCCTGATTTTTGAGAGTATGAGAAACTGGAGAGATTGATGACTAAGTGAGGCCGATGTCCTAATTGTGAAGATATTTATGGGATCAGTTTACACGTTGCAACATGTTTTATTGAGTTATGTCATGATTGGCTTGATATAGTGCTTGGGCTGAAGGAGCCCCTCTGGAGTCTTTACACACCCCCAGTGAGCGCAGGTACCTACTAAGTGCGAGTGTCGAGCGCCGAATGCCGATGCCGAGTGCCGAGCGCTGAGTGACCGTGGGGAATGAGTGGTGTGAGGCATGAGTGGTTGTATGGTTTGAGTGAATGGGAGGACTAAGTGATTGTTGCCATGAGAGGCAGTATATGATTTCATTGTTTTTGCACATAGTTTCCATATATCACCGTTTTGAAAACTTTTGAAAGATATCTTATCCGGTTTTACTTGAACTTGACATGAATAAAATGATTTAACTTAATTTTCCGGATTTCGAAGCATGTCTACTTTCCTTGTTGAGACTACTGAAAATGAATTATAGTTGTGTAGCTCCTCACTATCTTTCAATTCCATATTTATTATTGTTACTTATTGAGTTTGTTGTAATCACGCTACACCCTGCACTTCGTGTGCAGATCCAAGAGTTTCTGGACGCAGAAGGTGTTGATATTTCATGTAGTTGACTGTTGGAGATATCGAGGTAGCTGCATGGCGTTCGCTGTACTTGCTTCTCCTTTCTTATATTTTCTTTCGTTGTATTTCGATCCAGATTTTTTATAGCCATTTCATTTCTATACTAGTGATGTATAGATGCTCATAGGCTCAGTGATATCCCAATATTGGGAGATATTTTCCGCACTCGTGTTTTGGGTTTTACCCATGTTTATGAAAACATTGCTATTTAAAATTTCTTGATTCATTTTTTGTTAAATATTGAAAGTATTTATGAAATATCGGTTTGCCTAGTACCATCGATAGGCGCCATCACGACATGTTAAGATTTAGGTCGTGACAAGTACCGAATGCATGAGCTGTACAACTGTACCGAAATCTAATCCCTTCATTTCCGTGGATGAGCCTAAATTAGCCAACATATGTGCTTCTGCGTTTTCTTCTCTCGGAATGTGGGTGATTGGTGATTTTCTAAACCATGCAAACAGAGTTTGGACTTTAACCACATATTGTTCATATGATCATCTTTAGTGTCGACGATCCCGTAAACATGATTTACTAGTGGATGGGAATCCCATTGATTTCAATGACCTCATATTCTAGTCCACGATCCAGTTCAAGTCCTGCAAGCAAAGCCTCATACTCGGCTTCATTATTAGTCAAGAAAATAGTTTTTACGACCCGCCTCAGGACTTCTCACGAGGGCGTGATTAAGACTACCCCGACCCTGGATCCTTTTACATTGGAAGATTCATCCGTGAACAAGATCCAAACACCTGATGTCAGTTCCAAAACCATCACCGATTCCTTTGCTACCAAAGGCAGCAAACTGAGAGTAAAATCGGCCACGAAGTAGGCCAAAACTTGTGCTTTGATCGCAGTCCTTGATTTATGTTCAATATCAAATTCACTTATTTGGATTGCCCTTTTGGTGATCCTGCCTGACAACTCTTGTTTTTGAAGGACATTCGGCAAGGAAAATTTATCACCACGGCTATAGGGTGGCACTGAAAATAATACCTAAGCTTCCGAGTAGTGACTATAAGAGCTAAGGTCAGTTTTTAGAGGTGTGGATAACGAGTTTCTGCCCCCGAAAAAATGTTTCTAACATAATGATAGGAGATTGTGTACCTTCTTCCTCCCAGACAAGAATGACACCTACCGCTACCTCCAAGACTGCTAAGTTTATTAGCAACTTTTTGCCTTCCTCTAGTTCTGATAGTCACAGAGGTCTTGATAAATACCGTTTTAGGTCTTTTAGAGCCTGCTGGCATTCCGAAGTCCATTCAAAGTTGTTCATCTTCTTTTTCTTTAGAAGTGAGAGAAGGTGATGGTATTTCTCATAAGATCGAGAAATGAACCTACTTAGAGTGACCAGTCTTCCTGTTACTCTTTGGACTTCTTTCACGTTTGTCAACTGGTCTTGAATGTCAGGATTGACTTCGATCCCCATTTTTGACACCAGGAAACCAAAAAATTATTGTCGCTAACTCTGAACGCACACTCTTCGGGGTTATTCTTCATGTTGTTCTTTTTGAGGATATCGATGATTTCCGAAAGGGGTTTCAAATAAGCACGTGCATACAAAGACTTAACCGACATATCATCTACGTATACTTACATGATTTTCTCTGTTCACTTTTCGAACGTTTTGTTCACGAGCCTTTGATAAGTGGCTCCAGCATTTTTATGCCCGAAGGGAATCACATTGTAGAAATATGTGTCTAACTTTGTTATGAACAATGTTTTTTCCTAATCCTTCGGGTTCATCTTAATTTGGTTATACCCGTAATAGGCATCGAGAAAACCCAGCAACTCGTGTCCGGCCGTAGCATCAATCATTTGATCAATCATTTGTAGTAGTAATGAGTTTTTTTGGCATGCTTTATTCAAATCCTTATAATATACGCACATACGGAATTTATTATTCTTTTTCAGAACCACTACTATGTTAGCTAGCCAATCAGGATACTTTACCTCCCGAATTGAACCAATATCGAGCAATCGAGTTACCTCTTCTTCAAAAACCCTTTTTATGACATCGGCATATGGGTGCTTCTTTTGAATTACTGGCAAGATGCTTGGGTCCATGCTTAGCTTGTGCATGGCCACCTCTAGGGGAATACCTGTCATATCCGTATGCGACCATGCAAAACAATCAAATTTAGTTTTAAGGAATTTAATAAATCTTGACTTGAGCTTGGAGTTTAGACATGTCCCCAAGTGGAACTTCCTCTCTTGAAACTTTTCAAATAATGTTCTTTGTTCGAATTCTTCCATCGTGGATTTAGTTGCGTCTGTTTATTCCGGTACATGAAAATATCTTGGTACTTGCTGGGAATCCGACTGCTTCTCCCCTCGTCATCTTCATCTGGTTCAGGGGCAGGCGTTGGTTCCTGTAATTGTTATGCCACGTGTTCCTTCCCTTTACTGCTGTAAATCGAGACTGCATACTTGTCCCTTATTGTCGGTTGATGTCCTCTTATTTGTTTGATTTCCTCTTGAGTTTGGAATCCCAGAAGCTGGTGATATGTTGATGGTACGACCTTCATCTCGTGTAGCCATGGTCAGCCAAGAATTATGTTGTAGCCCATGTTGCCATCTACAACTTCAAATAAAGTAGTCTTCATGACTCCTCCAGTGTTCGTGGGTAGCAAGATATCCCTTCGGGTTGTCACACTTTCTAAGTTGAACCAGACAAGGAGTTTTGTTGCTGGAATTATGGTTCCGGTTTTCTTGGCTTGCTCTAGCACCCTCCAATGAATGATGTTGACTAAAATTCATGGGTCACCAAAACACGTTTAATTTTAAAATCTAGAGCGTTACGATAAATTACCAGGTCATCGTTGTGCGGCAGTAGAAGTCCATCAACATCTTCTCATGTGAAGGTGATATCTTCCTCGGTGACTTCCCGGAGTCTCTTGCTATGAGTCATCAATACTTTTCTCTTTTTTCCTGTCGAGAAGGTTACACCGTTGATCTCGTTTCCCCTAAAAACCATGTTATTTTTTTTTTTGGGGGGGGGGGGGGGGTCTTCACCTATCTTCAAGGGCTTTGCGTTGTCCCGGCTATGGCATAATTGATTTTAGCCCGGTTGCTTAGGAACTCTTTGAGATGGCCATTTTTCAACAGCGTTCACACTTCCTCGTAAAATTATTGATAGTCCTCAGTCCGGTGGCCGTTAGTCCCATGACAATTGCACCATAAAATATGATCCCTCTGGCTGGGATCAGAACTCATCGAACTCGGGAACCCCGCTTCCTTGGTATTCCTCATTGCTGATACAGGATCCACTACGCTGACATTAAAATTGTACTCAAACAGCCTGGGATAGATGATATCCCGATAATCCGATACCTCTTTATCTTGCAATGACAAGTTACTCCGACAGTGATCAATTCTTCTATCAAGAGAGAACCTATCCCTTGGTCGGAACCCTCTGTTGCATCTTTCGACCCTTTTGTAGGGTAAAAATCGGCCCTTACAAGATCGCCAATCTGCATCAAAATCATCCTTTGATTTATCGCTATTCTTTTCTCGACCGCTGCCCTTAGTTGATGCCGGGAACCCGAGCTGATCGTCTTCTACTTTAATCTTTGATTCATAACGATTATAGATATCTGCCCATGTAACTGCCTGGAACTAAGCATGCTTTCTTTCAGTTTTCGAGAAGCGTCGGAGCTCATAGGTTAAACCCTTTAGTAAATACCTCGGCCTCCCATTCATCTAGCACGACCTATGGCAGCATCCTTCCTTTCTAAAACCTGGTCATGAACTCGCACAACAACTAAGACTCCCTTTATGAAATATTGAATATGTCCGCCTTCCAGGCCTAGACCATCCTGGACCCAGCATGGGCCTTGATGAAAGAGTCCTCGAGTATCTCAAAGGAATCTATTGAGTGTTCGGGTAAGATTAAGTACCATGACAGTGCCCCCTTCGTGAGGGTTTCTCCAAACTTCTTCAGCAGGACCGACTCAACCTCGTATACAGCTAAGTCATTTACTTTCACCGTCGTTGTATATATGGTGATGTACTCCTGAGGGTCTGAAGTCTCATCACATTTTGTTACATCTGGGATCTTAAACCACTCCGGAATTAACTTTGGTGATGCACTCGATTTGAACGGTAACGAGGTGTATTTCGTTGAGTCCGGGCCTTTCAGCACTGGTGGTGCACGCGGAATTTGATCCATTCGAGCATTTATTTCCCTCATTAACAGTATGAGCTCGATTTTGAAGGGATCATTATTATTGTTATTACCTAATCTGTTACCAATCCCTGGAACCCGCTGAAGCCGACCTTACCCCTCGGGGTGTTGTTATCAACCCTCTGTGCTGTTTGATTTGAGCGAGCACCAGCAGAAAGTGGGCCTCTTCTATTCACGTTGTTGGAAGCAATTTCCAATGCTTGCTTTAGTTCTATCATGGCCCGGTCTTGCCGTGAGAGATGGCCCATGATGGCCTTTTTTTGTTCTCTCAAGATCCTCACAGTTTCTGCAACGTGCTCGTCTTCAACATTATCAAGATTTGCCTCCAGTACGTGTCGGGGATATCGCCCTCCATGAACCGGTGTGGCTATGTCCTCCTTGTTGCGGGTGTCACTGATCGAATCCTCGTGTTGAGGCAGATTTTCTTGTGCCTCAATGTTATGTGCAATGTTGACATTGTTAGCTGCCATCTTTTATTATTTTTTCTGAGAAACAAAGAATCAAACATATTAATAATAGATGCAAGGATCAACCTAATTGCGTAACTGTCTAAGTCCTACGATGGGCACTAAATCATTTACCCGTGAAATGGTATAGTTGAATTTATAGCATGATTTATAGACAAGCGAATCGATTTGATCCCGAAATAATAAATAAATTGAATAAATGCAAGACTTAGCGTTGAAATCGAGATAAATAACAAATAGCTTGATTCCGGGAGCAAGGCCTCCGAAAGCAGCAATATGGATAACGTTAGACACGAAACAAAGTACTATTTCGATTGGGAGCAATGTATAGCATAAGTTTGTCAGAGATTTTTGTGTCCCTACAAGGGTTTTTGAAGCTACTATTTATGGCTTTACCTGGGAAACCAGGTCCTAGGATCAAGCCCCTCTTAAATGACAATAATGGGGGCCATTGATGAACATATAACGTCAGGCCATGAATGCCAAAATTATCTGTAACAATTGCATATTTAATATTGGAGAATATTCTTCATTAAATATCATCCAGTGACAAGTATTTGTTTTCTCTCGATGACAATGTCCCCTTCGGAATTTACCCGGTGCCAACCGAAGTTGTTGTCCTTGATCTCAGTTTCACTCGCTTCTTTGTCCATCTTCCCCAATTTCACTGTGTCACTTTGCCATTCGAGCATGTAATATGAATCAACTGTAACTATACAAATTCATTCCTCATTTAGGATCGAAAGGGTAGGCATGATGTCCTCCTTTTATGTCTCTTTTTGAGTAGTTATTATATTGGAAGGGATCCGAGTCTAACTATCTCTTCCACCTCAAGAGTCTTAAATGAAAAAATAAATAAAAAATCAAGTCTTTTACGGGACCATCGTTGCAAAAATCAATAAAGCATTGGAATGGGACACATGAAAAGAAAAACAAAGAAGATAAAAGCTAATCAAGAAATGTGGAATCATGAATAATGGGATTAGCATGGCCATTTATAAATTTCTAAAGTTGTTGTTGATGTTTCTTTTTTACAAAATTATCCACTTGGTGTATGATATATTTGATCAGAAAATTTTCCGTGTCGAAACCTCTATACCCCATAAGCAACTTACATCCACTTGACTCTCCCTACATGGATGCCTTGACTGCTAGTTTAGTAGGGATGATACTTTGTTTACTTGTTTTTTTCAACTGATCTGCTATTATTAAAATTTTACTTACGAGCGTACCATTAACAATATGCTGCCGATAATTTCGGGAAGAAAGATATTTGGGCGCCAAATAAGTGATAAATGCCGTAGTGATGAAGCTAGCGTTTGATCATAGATTTCTAAATTATTTTAAACAATCTGATTTGGGTGAAGTTTGGTTAGAAGATGAAAATCTTTTCGGACATAATTTTTCAAAACATATTTCACTTTTTTTGAAAACCCATGAAATGTACCTTATACCCATAAGTTCTAAAATCTATCAAAAATATCCAGCAATACCAAACAAATAAACTTGCTAAACTTGTATATGTAGAACCTTCATCGATTCCATTCATTATTATTAACAGAAACTATAATCCAGAACATAGATAAGTTTACACAAAATTATCATCTTATAATGAACTACATAATACATTATACTAAAATTATAACTTGATATTTTAATATCAACTACTAATAATACAATTACTAGTCACTATAATTTGTCAAATTGCAATAATATTACAAAATCCATCAGTCCAAAAAAAAAATGATATTAAGTCGCTGGTAGTTTATTTGGATCATAATAGATGGTGGTATTTTTTATAAAAGTAAATGTTTGGCATAATTTTTGAAATTATTAAAAAATCCAACAGTAATATTTTGGGCCAAAAATTGGTCTAGAGATTGTTTGGCAATTTGAAAATTCTGTTTTCAAATTTATTTAAAATATAGATAAAATCTATAAACAAACATGCTTTGCCTAAACAATTTTGGAAAGTTTTTGAAAAAATCTTTATCAAACGGGGGAAAAATATCCATAAGATCTTGTTTTGGCTAATTAATTAAATTTAGGTCATTAAATACTAAAGAGCACTTTTACGCAACTAAACAGGGGTAAATCAAGATTATAGCTTTTTAGCACAAATTCCCATAATACAAACGCGTAGCTAAATTTTATTTCAAAAACTCATTAGTTCCATGAAAATAGGGATAGTTAAAAATGCTTTTATAATAATCTCATGGTGGGAAGGAATATTAATCTTTAGAAAGCAATTCAAAAACTCTTGTAGTCTCATGGTGGGAAGGAAACCAATGCATAGGATCCCACATGTTGAAATTAGACTAAAATCAATCTAACAATTGCTATTAGTAAATGAATGTACTATTTCTTTCTATTGTGTTAGATCACGCTCAACTATGTCTCATTAAATGTCTAGCGGTTATTGCAAATATAATTCGAGCTATAAATCTAGAGTTGAATCCCACAAGGAATTAACCTACTAATTGTATGAGATAAAATTAGTTAGTGAAAGCTGGCTGAATGACAAAGTGACACGTGGGATTAAAGACACGTGGGACATGAATCAGCAAACAGCTGGCACCGAATGCAAGCATGCGACTGGCGTTGAATGAATCGCTAAGACAAAGTAGTCGGTAACAAATACTTTAAAATATTGTCATCGGATAGTATTTAATGAGCAGCTGTTACAGAGAATATCTGCATTTATATCCAACTGTTATACAACCATCAATGACGATTTTATTCTCATTTAAGAGCAGCCTGATTTTGGGATCTTGTCTCTATAAATAGGAGCATTAACATCCATTGTAGACAAAAAATATTTTATACACAGAAAGCTACATTCTACTCCTATTTTATAGTATTATTAACAATCTTTATTATTGAATGTTTTTCGAACTTTTGCCATCGTAGCGAGTAAGTTCATAGTCAGGTTTGTATTTCCTTTAATTTCATTTCTTATTTTTATTCTCAATAACTTACTATTTCTTGGGTCAAATCAATTCACTTGTCTATAAATCACGCTATAAATTCAACTGTACTGTTTTGGGGGTAAGCAATTTGGCGCCCACTGTGAGGTATGATACTTGTGTAAATTCTTTGATACATTCATCTATTACTAACAAATTTTGATTCCTTCATTAGCAAAAGAAAGATCAGGTATGGCAGTTAATGATGTCAATAATATTTACAATGTTGGTGGACACGATGAGTGGAGTATGTGTTCCAATGTGATGATTCAACCAACGAGACCCGAAACGAAGAGGATGAAGAAACCCCAGTTCGTACAAAATCAGTTTCCGCGGCATGTGCGAGGCACAACTCCTGATGACAGGAGGATGAGCACGCTGTTAAAATAGTCAAAATATTGAGAGAACAACAAAAAGCGATTATGGAGAGCTCTTGAAGAGAATTCGGCACCTCTTGAAGCAGACGTTATCATGTGCTTCTAATTATGCTAATGGAAGAGCTCTAGTTCCTCCCAGCATTCCTGCAAATCAAATAATTCAGAGAGCCGATAACATCACTCCTAGGAAGGAGATCGAATTTGACGAGGCAAGAGGTGCCGAAATTGGATCTTGGAACAACAACTTAATATCACATTCAAATTCGAGCTCATGGGATTCATGAGAGAAATGAAGGAACAAATGAATAAAAATGAAAAGGAATTTCATGCTCAGATAGATCAGATCCTAGAAGCACCACCGGTGTTAAAGAGACCAGATTGAAAAAAGTATACACAGTTTCTATTTAAACCTAGTGCGACAATAGAGTTGATCCCAAAGAGGTTTAATATGCCATACCAAAATACAATAGGACTTGCGGATCCACAAGAACACATCACGACCTACACTACGGGAGTAAAGGGAAACGACTTGGCCTAGCATGAGATCGAATCAATTTTGTTAACAAAGTTTGGCAAAATACTGACGAAGGTCCAGACGAGGAAGGTGGATACGCAAAATTCCATTAATTCTTTTGAAATGATTGCAGATTCGTTTATCAAAGCTCATGCTAGAGCAAGAAAGGTCCAGACAAGGAAGATGGATACTCAGAATATCCCAAAGGGAACAAGAACTGTACGAGAGTTTGTAATCTGGTTTCAAAAGGAAAAAATGTTATTACTAACAGTACCTGATGAGTAGGCAGGGGAGACTATTACAAAGGGTCTCAACCCATTGAGTTTCGATGCCTCCTAAAAAGTGAAGAAAACTTTGGTAGAATTTGAAACAACCACATGGGCAGACATTCGCAATTTCTAAGAGTCAAAGATAAGAATTGAAGATAATCAACATGGTTCCTCGGTGTCCTCTAAAGGGAGAAATTGTGACCGGAATTAAGAAAATTTAAAAAATGTTTTTGGTGCATATTGGAGGTCCTTTAGAAGTCGGTTTCAACCTTACGAAAGGGACGATAGGCGTGGTAATAAAGGATTCCATTCGTCAGATAGGTTCACTTCCGATAAAATGGCGAATCGTGGTCGGAGTAGCAGATCCTTACAGGAGAAAGAGACATCGGGGTCCCGAGATTCAGCATATCCCAAGTTATTCGATTACAATTTTAATATCAATCTTGTAGAACTGGTGTCGGCCATGAAAAATGTTAAAGAATCTACGTTCTCAGAGCCAATTCGATCGGATCCTAGCCAAAGGGGTCCTAATATATGGTGTGAATTCCCTGGAACCCACGACCACAGGACTAGGTACTGTGAACACCCCCGTGAAGAGGTGGCAACGTTGTTGAAAAATGGTCACCTCGAGGAGTTTTTAAGCAACCGTGATACAGAACCATCAAAGCCGGCAGTGGGTCACCTTGGATGAAAATCAACATGATCTTAACTAGAGACAAAGTAAATGGAGTGATGTTTTCGACATCAAAGAAGACGAAGATATTGGTGTCCCATGGCAAGAGGATCCGAGAGATCTCAGAAGATGACATCACCTTAACAAAGGAAGATGCAAATAGACTTCTTCTACCGCAAAATGATGCCTTGGTAATTTCTCTTAGTCTTTTACATTTTAAAATTAAACATTTGATAGTGGATCCAGAAAGCTCAGCCAACATCATATAATGGAGTGTTTTGGAGCAAACGAAGCTGACCGGAAACATAGTTCTTGAACCAAAGCTTTTGGTTGGGTTCAACTTAACAAGTGTCACAACCCGATAGGAAATTTCACTGGCCACACATACCGAACGAGTAACGAAGTTCACTTTGTTTGAAGTGGACGTACCATTAGCTGCTAAAATTTCCAATTCCATAAGGGATCTGGCAGGTAGAGAAGATTAACCAACTGCAAGGGAGATAAATGCAGTAACCGTTTCAAGCAACAAGGGCAAAAAATCGAGCAAATAGCAATTACAGGAATCAGTGCCTTCTTCCATCTCAATCGAAGATGATAAAGATCAGGAGTCATCAGAGTTATATAAGGTACCAAGGTCTTTTCAGGTACCGGAGGAGACGGATACAACCAAGTCAACCACGAAAGAGCTCTAACAAGTGGCCGGGTTTAATGAATTTTGGAAAGAAAATTCCATTTGGGAACGGGGTTGAGTCCCGAACTCAGGCTAAAAATTATGGATTTTCTTAAATTTAATATTGACTGTTTTGCATGGTCGCATTCAGATATGACAAATAGTCCGTTGGAGGTGGCGGTCCACAAATTGAATCTAGGTCCAAACTTCCCTATGGTAAGGGAGAAGAAACGACCGATAGCAGAGGTCAAAAATAAGTTTGTAAGGAAGAAATGGCATGATTACATAATATCAGTTCAATTCAAGAGGTAAATTACTCGGATTGGCTAGATAACATAGTAGTAGTGCCTAAAAAGAATAACAAATTTAGGATGTGTGTATATTATAAGATTTTAATAAGGCATGCCCTAAAGACTCTTTCCCGTTTCCAAACATCGATCAAACAATTGATGCTACGGCCGGACATGAGGTAATGATTTCTTTTATGCTTATTCCTGGTATAATCAAATTAGGATTGAACTGGAAGATCAAAAAAAGACTTCTTTTTTACAAATTTTGGCACATACTTCTATAGTCATGCCTTTTCAATAAGATGTTTGAAAAACATATAGGTAAGATGATGTTTTAGACGTCAATACCACACAATTATATAAGTTAATTGTGAGGTACCCAATTTTT
>ML388348.1:0-50300 GCA_005239525.1 Nicotiana knightiana | reverse complement strand
TATATATATATATAACGGTATTAAGGTTGTTAAACTTACGGGTTGTAACATCCTTCCCTCCTTTAGAACATTCGTCCTCGAATGTTAATTCTTAGAGATTTTCAAAATTTTCACTAGGATCTCCTCTGTAAACTGAAGCAAAATCGAACCTTTGTCCGAAATTTTAACTATTCACAATCTTTTGTACTGGAGTATGTCGTATCTTCTTCACATTCACCTTACTTACCTTTCAGTATCACATTGTATCTCCTATCACGTTCATAACCTCCCATCCACATAGGTAGAAATTATATCTACGCCTTAAAGCTCTATTGTGATAGCACCTCTAGTGCATACAAAATTCGGTAGAAGCTTTATACTAACTTCTTACGACTCAGTTTTATGGCACGATCTGGAAACAAAAGAAAGGTAACATTTCCTAAATGTCCTATAGCCTCTCAATTATAAATGTGGCGCGCAACACACCCATAAGTGAGACTCTGCTAGGCACGGCTTTGTAGACTCCCTGGGACACAAACTGCTCTAATACCACTTTGTCACGCCCCGAACCTGGGGAGGCGTGACTAGCACCCGGTGCCGAGCTGGCCCGAGTGAACCACTCTGTAACTCATAATCATTCGATCAAAATTAGAACATACATAGGTTGTGTTGGCCGAACTTATTCCTTTGGTTACTATCATGGGCTAACATGGCTACAACTCATAATGTACAACTGTAAGTGAGCAACACTGTATCAGTAAACTATCGTTCTCAAGACATGAATATATATGGGACGTCAAAGCCTTTGACATACCATACAAAATGAACCTCTGTCTACAAAGCCTCTAAGCTTATTTGACATCAAATGGGACAGGATACCGCCCTACCCATAAGTCTGTAGCAAAACTCTGACACGATGACTCATAGTCTCGACTGCACTCCGAATGAGGTGGAGTCTTACCGATCCTTCGCTGAATGCCAATCTCGTCTACTATGAGGGATCGTCAAACTGATTGTCTATTCCTGCGGGCATGAAACGCAGCGTCCCCAGGCAAAAGGGACGTCAGTACAAATAATATTCCGAGTATGTAAGGCAATGTACTGAAAGCTGAAACTGAACTGATAATATAATAACTGCAAGTAGCTGAAAGTCAAAGATAATTTGAAGATATTCTTAACTACTGATACAGACTCAACTCTCTTATATATAGTAAGTAAAATAGTTGTCCGGCCCTATAAGGCTCGGTATATATATATATATATATATATATAACTACTCTGTCGTAGTAGGATCGCTCATAGGCGCTTGGCCACACTAGGCTCTGTATCTCGACTATTGGGCTCACTCATAGGCGCTCGACCACAGTAGGCTCGGTATATAACTTACTATCTGATCAGAGGTTGCCCAATAGGGGCTTGCCCATCAATTATAGCTCGATAGTAATGAAAATATTGTAATACTATATTGTAACGACCCGGCCAGTCGTTCCGTGAGATTAGCCCCGTTTCCCCCGTTTATGCTTTATCATATGTTCTTAGCCTATTTATGTTGTGTTGGGCCGGTTGGTTCGGGTTCGGAGTGGTCGTGGTGAGAATTGAGACACTTAGTCTCTTGAATTAGCTTAATAGTCGAAAAAGTCAACTGGGAGTTGACTTATTGGTAAACGACCTCGGAATGCAGATTTTATGACTCGGATAGCTTTGTTAGGTGATTTGGGACGTAGGAGTGTGTTCGGAATGAAGTTTTTATATCCGTGTAAAGTTAGGCTTGAATTGGCGAAAGTTAGTTTTTGGCGATTTCCAGTCGACAGTGGAAAATAGGCTATCGAGGTCGGAATGGAATTCCGGAAGTTGGAGCAGGTTTGTAATGTCATTTTGGATATGTGTGCAAAATTTCAGGTCAATCGGATGTGTTTTGGCGTGTTTCGGCATCATTGGCGAAATTTAGAAGTTTTTAAGTTCATAGGTTTGATTTGATGTAATTTTGGTGTTTTTGTGTTGTTTTTAGTGTTTCAAAGGCTCGGATAAGTTTGAATGAATATATGGGGTGTGTTGGTATGTTTGGTTGGGGCCCCGAAGGGCTCAGGATTGATTTCAGATGGATTAGCGGAGGTTTGAACTTAGGAAGATTGCAGCAAATAGTTGTTGGTGTAAATCTTCTGGTGTGGCCGCACCTGAGGAAGGGAAGCCGTAGGCGCGAAGGACCTTGCGCAGGTGCGAAGATAGGCCAGGAAAGAGGGATCTGCAGGTGCGAAGCATGGGATGCACCTACGAAGCCGCAGGCGCGGAAAGGGTCTCGCAGGTGCGAAGTTTGGACTGTTAGTGGGATTTCGCAGGTGCGCACCTGGGTCCGCAGGTGCGAGGAACTTGTCCGCAGGTGCGGATTAACTGGGCAGAACAGTATAAATAGTTGCCTCCGCGAATATTTTGGCATTTCATCCATTGTTGCATGCGGATTGAGCTGGGTTGAGAGCAAATTGAAGGGGAACTTCGAAGTTCTTCAGTGGAGGTAAGTTCCCGGATCATAAAACTCGTTTCTATGTCATTTTGTGCCATATTAGGCTTGAAACTTTAGGAAATCAAAGTACAAAAGTTGGGAAATATAGGAGGAAGTTTGGAAAATTCTTTTGGCGATTTGAGTAGGCAATTGTGGTCCGATTTTAGTGTTTTTGGTATGTGTAGAAACGGGGGAGGTCGAAGATTCTAGTGATGTAAATTTTATCGAATTCCGAGACGTGAGCCTAGGGCTCAGATTTGGCCGAATTTCGAGAATTGTGTCTAAATTGATAGTTTTCGATTGGGTTTTATTCCTTTAACGTATATTGATGATGTTAATCTGGTTTTTGTTAGATTCGGAGCAATCGGGAGCCAATTTGTGGGGCAAGAGCATCACGGATTAGTATACTGGTCCGGTAGAGGTAAGTAATGATTGTAAATCTTGTCATGAGGGTATGAAACCCCGAACTCCATATTTCTCACTGTTTTTAGAATGGCGCACATGTCGGATAACGAGTATGTGGCGCACATTGATTTTTGGATTGGACTTGGTCCTCTCCGCAACAATAATTGAGTTGCGTATTTTACTCTAAATCATACATTAAATTGTGTTCTAAAGACTATAGCTATATTTGGGCTATAAGCCATGTTTGGGGCCTCGTGCCGACTTGTTTAGACCCCGTGGGGGCTTTTTACTACTATTTCCTCACTGTTGATTCATGATTTACACTCAGTTATATTGTGCTTAACTATTTTCGAAACCCAACCTTATTTACACTATTTTGAGATATAAAATGATGTCTTGGGTCGAGTACCCCGTTTTACAGATACGCCCGAGGGGCTTTTGAGAGGTTCTGACTGAGTGAGGCCGAGGGCCTGATTGTGAGGATATGATACGTCACGAGGTGGATTGATATTAGCGCTTGGGCTGAAGGAGCCCTTCCGGAGTCTGTACACACCCCTAATGAGCGCAGGTACCTACTGAGTGTGAGTGCTGAGTGTCCAGTGTCGAGTGATGAGTGATTGGGAGGCATGAGTGACAGTGAGGTTGCCCGAGGGGATGATGCTGAGTGGTTGTGAGGTGCTGAGTGATGTTCTGCCCGAGGGGCAATTTTTGGTTCATGTTTTTTTTTTGCCCGAGGGGCTACTTATGATTTATTTCATTTTACACTAAATCCTTCGGTTATTTTTATTTCTGAAATTGTTAGAAAACACATTTTTCAAAAGATTTTTCTGAAGTTGGTTTTAAGGCATGATGATTTCATATATCTATGTATATACTATTGGAAAGAAAGGATGTGCATATTGTGAACTGATGATATTGATTTTTATGTGTTTCTCGCCGCTTAAACTTGATTTATTTTCATTACTACTGATTTGGCGTACTCACATTACTCCCTGCACCCCTGTGTGCAGATACAGGTGCTGATACTGAGCGTTAGCTATCTATTCCGTCGGAGCCGGAGTTCGGGAGATAGAGATAGTTGTTCAGCGTCCGCAACATCTTTATTTTCCTTCTTTGGTTGTATTTAGCTATTCGTTCGGAGGCTTTGTAATATAATAATAGACTTTTTGGTATATTTCTTAGATGCTCATGACATGTTGACTCTGGATTTTGGGGATGGTTTAGACTATTTAGCTGTTTATTTTGCCTAATGAATTCAGTAATTCTATATACTTTATGAAATGTTTGAAAATAGTTGGGATTTTAGAAAGAAACTGTAATTATGTGATTATTGGCTAGCCTAGTTCCACGATAGGCGCCATCACGACCGGTTTAGGATTCGGGGTCGTGACAAGTTGGTATTAGAGCCTAGGTTACATAGGACTCAACGGTCATGAGCAGGTTTAGTAGAGTCTTGCGGATCGGTACGGAGACGTCTGTACTTATCTTCGAGAGGCTGCGGAACCCTTAGGAAAAATCTCATTTTTCTTGAATTTTGTCGTGCCATTTTGTTGATTCTGGAAATCTAAACTTCTGTTGTTTCATTCTCTCACAGATGGTGAGGACTCGCGCTACCGATCATGGTGATCAACCACCAGCTAGACCAGCGAGAGGTCGAGGCCATGGTAGAGGTATGGGCCAGCCCGTGCAGCAGCTGTGGCAGAGCCAGTTGATCCCCCTACTTTTCAAAATCAGATTCTCGCCACAGATACTCCAGTAGGACAGGCTCAGGCACATGCGGTGCCTATTGTTGTTTTGGGTCTTCAGGAGACCTTGGCTCAGATCTTGACGGTGTGTAACACCCTTTCTCAGGCAGTTGCCGCTACTTCTCAGGCCGGGGGAGGCAGTCAGAAGACACCGGGGGCGATTCCAGCCCAACCGGTTTCTCCAGTTCAGTACTTCGTGGTTCCAGCTATGCCAGAGGACGAGTAGTGTAGACTGGAGAGATTTAGTAGACTACAGCCTCCGACATTCAGTGGTGCTGAGGGCGACGATGCCCAGGGTTTTCTGGATAAGTGTTAGAGAATTCTCCATACTGCTGGGATTTTGGAGACTAGTGGGGTCTCATTTGCTACATTTCAGTTTTTTGGTGCTGCTTTCACTTGGTGGGAGTCTTTTGAGACGCGTAGGCCTGTTGGTTCAACACCCCTCACCTGGCAGCAGTTCTCCACTATCTTCTTGGAGAATTATGTACCTCAGTCTCATAGGGAGGAGGAGCGCAGGCTTTTTGAGCATTTGCGTCAAGGGGAGCTATCAGTGATGTAGTATGAGATGCGATTCTCAGAGTTGGCTCGTCATGCTAACGAATTGGTCCCTAATGATAGGGAGAGGGTTAGGAGGTTCGTGGATGGCCTCACTTATCAGATCCGCCTATTTATGACTCGGGAGAGAGTATCAGATGCTCATTCGAGCAGGTTGTCGATATTGCTCGAGATATTGAGTTGGTTCGCCGCTAGGAGCGGGAGGATAGGGAGGCCAAGAGGCCTCATGGATCGGGCAGTTCTAGTAGTGCTCCTTCCAGGGGGCAGTTCCAGCATGGTAGAGGCCATTCATTCAGGCCTTCTCAGTCAGTCCGTCCAGCCTATCGTGGTGCATCTTCGGGGCATAGTCCCTATAGTTCTCAGCCAGGTCGTTCTTCATTCGGTGCCCTACCAGATCAGAGTGCAGCTAGAGCACCACCAGTTCAGAGTTCTTCTATGCATGAGTCCTCCAATGGCCATTCTAGTGACACGGGTTTCTATCAGTCCCCGCCTCCAGCTCCAGGGAGTTGTTCTGAGTGTGGAGAGTTTGGGCACATGTGAAGGCAGTGTCCCCGTCATCCCGGTGGTTCTTCTCAGCAGAGGGGCCAGCCCCCGACTTCAGCCCCAGTTACTTCACTACCCGCCCACGTAGCCAAAGGTGGTAGTCAGTTAGCTAGAGGCCGCCCTAGAGGGGGAGGTCAAGCAGGTGGAGGTCAGGCTCGTATGTATGCATTTCCAGCCAGGCCAGATGTTATGGCCTCCGATGCAGTTATCGCATGTATTTTCTCAGTCTGTTGCCGAGATGCTTTGGCTTTATTTGACCCTGGTTCTACATATTCCTATGTTTCTTCATATTTTGCCCATTTTCTGGATATGCCCCGTGAGTCTTTAGTTACCTCTGTTCATGTGTCGACTCCGGTGGGCGATACTGTTGTTGTGGACCATGTGTATCGATCGTGTGTGATATCTATTGGAGGTTTGGAGACCCGAGTGGACCTACTGTTACTCAGCATGGTCGATTTTGATGTGATATTGGACATGGATTGGTTATCTGTGTGTCATGTTGTTCTTAATTGTCACGCTAAGACCGTTACCTTAGCTATGTCGGGATGTCCGAGGGTTGAGTGGATAGGTTCTTCTTAGTATATGCCTAGTAGGGTGATTTCCTACCTAAAGGCTCAGCGTATGGTTGAGAAGGGGTGTTTATCTTATCTGGATTTTGTGAGGGATGTCAGTGGTGAGACTCCCGCTATTGATTCATTTCCTGTGGTCCGTGACTTTCCGGACGTGTTTCCTGCAGACCTGTCGGGCATGCCACCTGACAGGGACATTGATTTTGGTATTGACCTGGTGCCAGGCACCCAGCCTATTTCTATTCCGCCCTATCGTATGGCACCAGCAGAGCTGAAGGAACTACTGGAGCAGCTTCAGGAACTCCTAGATAAGGAGTTCATTCGGCCTAGTGTGTCACCATGGGGTGCACCGGTGTTGTTTGTAAAGAAGAAGGATTGTTCTATGCGTATGTGTATTGATTATCGGCAGCTGAACAGAGTTACAGTGAAGAACCGGTATCCCTTGCCTCGTATAGATGACTTGTTTGACCAGTTGCAGGGTGCCAGGTTATTTTCCAAGATTGACTTGCATTCCGGTTATCATCAGTTGAAGATTCGGGAGCCAGATATTTCGAAGACTGCTTTCAGGACTAGGTATAGTCATTATGAGTTTCTGTTTATGTCATTTGGGCTGACCAATGACCCAGCAGCCTTTATGCACTTGATGCACAGTGTATTTCGGCCTTATCTGGATTCTTTCATCATCGTGTTTATTGACGATATCTTGTTGTATTCCCGATCTCGGGAGGATCATGACTAGCATTTGAGAGTTGTGCTTCAGACCTTGAGGGAGAAGAGATTGTATACAGAATTTTTGAAGTGTGAGTTCTGGCTTGATTCAGTAGCATTCTTGGGGCACGTGGTGTCCAGTGAAGGTATTCAGGTTGATCCGAAGAAGATAGAGGCCGTGCAGAGTTGGCCTAGACCGTCATCAGCTACTAAGATTCACAGTTTCCTTGGTTTGGCAGGGTACTACCGCCGTTTTGTAGAGGGATTTTCATCTATTGCAGCACCTATGACCAAACTGACCCAGAAGAGTGTTCAGTTCAGGTGGACTGAGGAGTGTGAGGAGAGCTTTCAGCAGCTCAAGTTATCTTTGACTACAACTCTGGTATTGATTTTGCCTACGGGTTCAGGTTCTTATACAGTTCACTGTGGTGCCTCGAGAGTTGGCCTCAAAGCGGTTTTGATGCAGGATGGTAGGGTGATTGCCTACGCGTCCAGAGAGTTGAAGGTGTATGAGAAGAATTATCCAGTGCACGATCTTGAGATAGCAGCCATTGTTCACGCCTTGAAGATTTGGCGTCATTATTTGTATGGAGTGCATTGTGAGATTTTTACTGATCACCGTAGTTTGCAGCATCTGCTTAAGCAGAAGGATCTGAATTTGCGTCAGAGGAGGTGATTGGAGCTTCTCAAGGATTATGACCTCACTATTTTATATCATCCGGGGAAGGCCAATGTGGTGGCTGATGCCCTGAGTCGCAGGGCTGAGAGTTTGGGGAGTCTAGCCTACCTTCCAGTAGCAGAGCGGCCATTAGCACTTGATGTTCAGGCTTTAGCGGGTCAGTTGGTGAGATTGGATCTATCAGCTCCTTCGCGGGTATTGGCTTGTGTAGCCTACATGTCTTCTCTTTATGATCAGATTAGAGCACGTCGGTATGATGATCCACACTTGCTCGTTCTTCAGGACAAGGTCCGTCGCAGTGATGCTAGGGATATGGTTATTGGTGATGACGGGTTCATGGGGATGCAGGGCTAGATCTGCGTGCCCAATGTAGATGGGCTTCGAGATTTAATTCTAGCTGAGGCCCATAGTTCGCGGTATTCCATCCATCCGGGTGCCGCGAAGATGTATCAGGATCTGCGACAGCATTATTGGTGGAGGTGGATGAAGAAAGATATTGTTGGGTTCGTGGCTTGGTGTCTCAATTGTTAGCAGGTCAAGCATGAGCACTAGATACCAGGTGGGTTGCTTCAAAGATTAGATATTCCGGAGTGGAAGTGGGAGCGGATCACCATGGACTTCGTAGTTGGGATCCCACGGACTTCGAGGAGGTTTGATGCTATATGGGTTATTGTGGATCTACTGACCAAGTCTGCGCACTTCATTCCTGTTGGTACTACTTATTCTTTGGAGCGTTTAGCTGAGATTTATATCAGGGAGATTGTCCACTTGCATGGGGTTCCAGTTTCCATCATCTCTGACAGAGGTACTCAGTTCACATCTTAGTTTTGGAGAGCCATGCAGAGAGAGTTTGGTACTCAGGCCGAGTTGAGCAGAGCGTTCATCCTCAGACCGATGGGCAGTCGGAGCGTACTATTCAGATTTTGGAGGATATGTTGCGTGCATGTGTCATTGATTTTGGGGGTTCATGGGACCAATTTCTGCCACTCGCGGAGTTTGCATATAATAATAGTTATCAGTCGAGTATCCAGATGGCTCCGTATGAGGCTTTATATGGTAGGAGGTGCAGATCTCCGGTTGGTTGGTTTGAGCTCGGCGAGGCTAGGCTATTGGGCAGAGACCTGGCTCAGGATGCGTTGGGTAACGAAGTTGATTCAGGAGCGGCTTCGTACGGCACAGTCTAAGCAGAAGAGCTATACGGACCGGAAGGTTGGGGATGTGTCTTTCATGGTTGGGGATAAGGTGTTACTGAAGGTGTCACCCATGAAGGCTGTTATGAGGTTCGGGAAGAGGGGAAAGCTGAGTCCCGGGTTCATTAGGCCATTTGAGGTGTTTCGGAGGATTGGGGAGGTGGATTATAGAGTTGCCTTGCCTTCCAGCTTGTCGAGTATTCATCCGGTGTTCCATGTTTCGATGCTCCGGAAGCATGTTGGTGACCTGTCTCATGTTTTGGACTTCAGCACGGTTCAGCTCGAGGGTGATATGTCATATGAGGTAGAGCCAATAGCTATTTTGGGTCGTCAGATCAGAAAGCTGAGGTCTAATTTGGGTCAGACAGCCGGTGGAGGATGCCACCTGGGAGACCGAGCGGGAGATGCGGAGCAAATATCCTCACTTATTCGAGACTCCAGGTATGTTTCTAGACCGATCGAGGACGAACGTTTGTTTAAGAGGGGAAGGATGTAACGACCCGGTCGTTCCGTGAGATTAGCCTGTTTCCCCCGTTTCTACTTTATCATATGTTGCTTAGACTATTTATGTGGTGTTGGGTCCCTTGGTTCGGGTTCGGAGTGGTCGTGGTGAGAATTGAGACACTTAGTCTCTTAAATTAGCTTGATAGTCGAAAAAGTCAATTGGGAGTTGACTTATTGGTAAACGACCTCGGAATGCAGATTTTATGGCTCGGATAGCGTCATTAGGTGATTTGGGACTTAGGACTGTGTTCGGAATGAAGTTTTGATATCCGGTGTAGAATTAGGCTTGAATTGCCGAAAGTTAGTTTTTGGCGATTTCCGGTCGGTAGTGAAAAATAGGCTATCGGGGTCGAAATGGAATTCCGGAAGTTGGAACAGGTTCGTAATTTCATTTTGGATATGTGTGAAAAATTTTAGGTCAATCAGATGTGTTTTGGTGGGTTTCGGCATCATTGGCGAAATTTAGAAGTTTTAAAGTTCATAGGTTTGAAGTTGATGTAATTTTGGTGTTTTCGTGTTGTTTTTGGTGTTTCGAAGGCTCGACTAAGTTTGAATGATGCTATGGGGGTGTTGGTATGTTTGGTTGGGGCCCCGAGAGGCTCGGGATTGATTTCGGATGGATTAGCGGAGGTTTGAACTTAGGAAGATTGCAGCAAATAGTTGTTGGTGTAAATCTTCTGGTGTGGCCGCAGGTGCTAAGCATGGGACGCACCTGCGAAACCGCAGGCGCGGAAAGAGTCTCGCAGGTGCAAAGTTTGGACTGTTAGTGGGATTTTGCAGGTGCGCACCTGGGACTTCAGGTGCAGGACCGCAGGTGCGAGGAATTTGTCCGCAGGTGCGGATTAACTGGGCAGAAAATTGTTGCATGCGGATTGAGCTGGGTTGAGAGAAAATTGAAGAGGAAATTCGAAGTTCTTCAATGGAGGTAAGTTCTCGGATCATAAAACTCGTTTTTATGTCATTTTTGTGCCGGATTAGGCTTGAAACTTGAGGAAATTAAAGTAAAAAGTTGGGGAAAATAGGACGAAGTTTTGAAAATTCTTTTGGCGATTTGAGTAGGAAATTGTGGTCCAATTTTAGTGTTCTTGGTATGTGTAGAATCGTGGTAGGTCGAGGATTCTAGTGATGTAAAATTTATCGAATTTCGAGACGTGGGCCCGGGGCTCGGGTTTGGCCGAATTTCGAGAATTGTGTCTAAATTGATAGTTTTCGATTGGGTTTTGTTCCTTTAGCGTATATTGATGATGTTAATCTAGTTTTGGTTAGATTCGGAGAAATCGGGAGCCAATTTGAGGGGCAAAAGCATCGTGGATTAGTATTGTGCCCCGGTAGAGGTAAGTAATGATTATAAATCATGTCCTGAGGGTATGAAACCCCGGACTCCATATTTCTCACTGTTTTTAGAATGACGCACATGTCGGATGGCGAGTATGTGGAGCGCACTGATTTTTGGGTTGGACTTGGTCCTCTCCGCGGAAACTATTGAGTTACGTATTTTACTCTAAATCATACGTTAAATTGTGTTCTGAAGACTATTGCTATATTTGGGCTATAAGCCATGTTTGGGGCCTCGTACCGACTTGTTTAGACCCCTTGGGGGCTTTTTACTGCTATTTCCTCACTGTTGATTCATGATTTACACTCAATCACATTGTGCTTAACTGTTTTCGAAACTCAACCTTATTTACACTATTTTGAGATATAAAATGATGTTTTGGGTCGAGTACTCCATTTTACTGATACGCCCGAGGGGCTTTTGAGAGCATCTGACTGAGTGAGGTGGAGGGCCTGCTGGTGAGGATATGATACGCCACGAGATGTCTTGATATTAGCGCTTGGGCTGAAGGAGCCCCTCCAGAGTCTGTACACACCCCTAGTGAGCGCATGTACATACTAAGTGCGAGTGCTGAGTGCTGAGTGCCGAGTGATTGGGAGGTATGAGTGACAGTGAGGTTGCCCGAGGGGCTGATGCTGAGTGGATGTGAGGTGCTGAGTGATGTTCTGCCCGAGGGGCGATTTATGATTCATGTTCTTTTTTCTGGAGGGGCTACTTATGATTTATTTTATTTTACACTAAATCCTTCGGTTATTTTTATTTCTTAAATTGTTGGAAAGTACATTTTTCAAAAGATATTTCTGAAGTAGGTTTTAAGGCATGATGATTTCATATATCTATGTATATACTGTTGGAAAGAAAGGTTGTGTGTATTGTGAACTGATAATATTGATTTTTATGTGTTTCTCGCAGCTTAGACTTGATTTATTTTCATTACTACTGAGTTGGCGTACTCACATTACCCCCTGCACCCCTGTGTGCAGACACATGTGCTGATATTGAGCGTTAGCCATCTATTCCGTGCGGAATCGGAGTACGGGAGATAGAGGTAGTTGTTCAGCGTCCACAGCATCTCTGTTTTTCCTTCTTTTGTTGTATCTAGCTATTCGTTCGGAGGTTTTGTAATATAATAGTAGACTTGTTGGTATATTTCTTAGATACTCATGACATGTTGTTTTGGGGATGGTTTAGACTATTTAGCTGTTTATTTTGCCTAATGAATTCAGTAATTCTATACACTTTATGAAATGTTTGAAAATGGTTGGGATTTTGGAAAGAAACTTAATTATGTGATTATTGGCTAGCCTAGTTCCACGATAGGCGCCATTACGGCCGGTTCATGATTTGGGGTCGTGACATATATATATAGACTCTCTGCTCTCTTGACTGGAAGAAAGAAATACTCAATTGAATATTGTACTTACAAGACTAGGAAAATTATACGTAAATTTCTTAATATGAATTTTTCTTTATGCTTCGTTATCAAACTCGTGTAGTTACGAGATCATGCTAAAATGAAATAAAGGCTTAGCTTAACATACCTAGAGTAGGAAAAAAAACCCGTATGATATTCTTGAAAAAAATTATACCGTACTCCCTTAATATCACAAATCCCCCGTTGCTATAGTATTAAGCCATTTCATACGAATTGCTAAAGCAAATCACGTTTGCAAGCAAGCACCAAAAAGACCAAGACATACTGGATCACCAACCTTTGAAATTTCAATATCCAACCCTTAATTACTGTCACTATGTGGTCTACACATTCACCCAACAAACAAAAACAAGTTGGCGTGATAACAAAAGAAAATAGTAGCAGAGAAGATATCTAGCGAGAAAACCAAACGTAGATGGGCAGGGTAAAGTCTATGGCTTGTTTTGGAAATTGAAATGCCCTTCCACTTTTGCTAATCATTTCTATGAACATAAAGTTTTAATTTTATTTGTTATAGGGATTTTATAAGTGATGGATGTAAAATGGTGAATGGGACATGAAAATGGCACAATCCGTTTCTGTTAAATTCTAGCATTTGTAAGATAATACATCTTGTCTTTATCAAAGTGAATATGGGCCCCACTTAGGTATGACTAAGTTATCGTAAATCCTCCAACATATGACATTTAAGCAAGATTTTTAAGAGTCACTTTCTAAGTTTACGGGTGCTGCCACGTTAAAGCCCTTTAGGCTTATCCAATATATTAATTAATTATTTTTTAATTATTAATTAACTAGTTAATTCCTCCATTAACGAATAATTAATCAATTACCTACATAATTAAGAATTATCTCAAATTACTTAATATACTACTCACTTTTAATACACTTTAAATAACTTACTATCACAGTTATGTGGTACCATACAAAATAAATACATACACTATTATTTTATTAAAATATCCATGTAAAAATACATATATTTTCTCAACTTCTAATTTTCCTAATCTCATAAAAAGAGTAAAAATTTTCGTACGCTTAATTCTTAAAATGGAAAAAAATAACCTTCTTTTCTTGTGAGAAAATACTTTCTATCTTTACAATAAAAAAAATCTCATAAATTTTTCTCATATTAGGTGTATAATTTAAAGCATATTCAAATGTAGTAATGTCAATAACTATATGAAATTATATTTTTCAAACCATTTTTTTTTATAAGTAATCAAACTACATCAACTCAAAGATGATGCTTTCAATGCTCACAATATACCCACCACATCAATGCAAAATATGTATACAAAAGTTATAATGCAACAACAGATGCTACAAAGAGGAAACAAAAATCCAATCTATAAAATAATCAACCAACAATCCGACTGTAAATGCATGAATAATGACACAAAATGGGTGTTATACATATAATAACCCAATTAAGTAATTTACACTGATAATAAAATATCCAATTTGGGTGTATTCGAAAATGATCCGTTATCAAGAAGTGCAATTTAACCCAACTACATAACCCTAAAAATCGTTATTAATACCAATTATTTCCCAGTAAACCAATGCAAACATATTTCTAAAAAGTTACAGTCGGCGAGGCTACATGAGTTACAANGGTTGTATGACGACATGCCAGTGTTAAGCACCAACATCATTTTGCATCTAGTCAAGCAAAAAACCCAGAAAATTCAAGCCAGATTTGAGTTTAAGGATAAAAGAAGAAGTAACCAAAAAAATAGAGGCAAACGTAGTGAAGGCACCAATTATCCCATATGGTTAGATAATATCGTCTCGGTACCTAAGAAGGATGGGAAGATCAGGATATGTGTGGATTATCAAGACCTTAACAAGGCCAGCCCGAAGGACAATTTCCCTTTACCAAATATTCATATCCCTATCGACAATTGAAGCATGAGATGCAGTCATTCATGGATTGTTTTGCCGGGTATCGCTAGATCCTGATGCACGAAGAAGATGCATAAAAGATAGCATTCACCATGCCTTGGGGAGTCTATTGCTACAGAGTCATGCCATTAGGCCTAAAAAATGTCGGTTGTACTTACATGAGGTCCATGACGACCCTCTTCAATGACACGATTCACAAATAGATCGAGGTATATGTGGATGGTGTCATCATCAAGTCACGAAAGAGTTAAGAACATTTGGACGACCTGAAGAAGTTTTTCGAACATTTGCAGAGGTAAAGTTTGAAGTTGAACCACACAAAATGTACATTCGTAGTCCCTGCCGAAAAGTTGCTAGGCTTCAGGAAAGGGATAGAACTGGATCCTCAAAGATCAAAGACATTCAAGAGTTTCCATCGCCCAAGAGCAAGAAGGACGTGATGAGTTTCCTTGGTAGGCTAAATTACATCAGCAGATTCATAGCCCAGTCCACGGTAGTTTGCGAATCTATTTTCAAGCTGCTTAAAAAGGATGCTGCTACAAAATGGACGGATGAGTGTCAGAAATCCTTGAACAGAATTAAGGATTATTTATCAAATCCACAAGTGCTGATTCCTCCCAAGCCCAGGAAGCCATTGTTGTTGTACCTGTCCGTCTTGGATAATGCGTTTGGATGCGTGTTGGGATAACACGATGACACCGAAAGAAAAGAGCAGGCCACCTACTACTTAAGCAAGAAGTTCACACCATGCGAGGCCAAATACACTTTGATAGAGCCCACATGCTGCACCTTGACTTGGATCGCCCAGAAATTGAGGCATTACATGTCAGTGTACACCGCGCATTTAATATCCCAACTCGACCCGCTCTAGTATATCTTTTAGAAGTCGATGCCTACAGGAAAACTAGCCAAAAGGCAGATTTTTCTCAGCGAATTTGATATTGTGTACATAACGCAGAATGCTATCAAAGGACAAGCCTTAGCCGACCACCCTGTAGAGAATCTAGTGGATAAAGATTATGAGCCGTTCACTTTGTCCTTCCTTGACGAGGAGGTGTTGTTTGTGTTACAACTCGTAAGTTTAACAACCTTAATATCATTATAATTATATATATATATATATATATATAATTATAATGATATTAAGGTTGTTAAACTTACGAGTTGTAACACAAACAACACCTCCTCGTCAAGGAAGGACAAAGTGAACGGCTCATAATCTTTATCCACTAGATTCTCTACAGGGTGGTCGGCTAAGGCTTGTCCTTTGATAGCATTCTGCGTTATGTACACAATATCAAATTCGCTGAGAAAAATCTGCCTTTTGGCTAGTTTTCCTGTAGGCATCGACTTCTAAAAGATATACTAGAGCGGGTCGAGTTGGGATATTAAATGCGCGGTGTACACTGACATGTAATGCCTCAATTTCTGGGCGATCCAAGTCAAGGTGCAGCATGTGGGCTCTATCAAAGTGTATTTGGCCTCGCATGGTGTGAACTTCTTGCTTAAGTAGTAGGTGGCCTGCTCTTTTCTTTCGGTGTCATCGTGTTATCCCAACACGCATCCAAACGCATTATCCAAGACGGACAGGTACAACAACAATGGCTTCCTGGGCTTGGGAGGAATCAGCACTTGTGGATTTGATAAATAATCCTTAATTCTGTTCAAGGATTTCTGACACTCATCCGTCCATTTTGTAGCAGCATCCTTTTTAAGCAGCTTGAAAATAGATTCGCAAACTACCGTGGACTGGGCTATGAATCTGCTGATGTAATTTAGCCTACCAAGGAAACTCATCACGTCCTTCTTGCTCTTGGGCGATGGAAACTCTTGAATGTCTTTGATCTTTGAGGATCCAGTTCTATCCCTTTCCTGAAGCCTAGCAACTTTTCGGCAGGGACTACGAATGTACATTTTGTGTGGTTCAACTTCAAACTTTACCTCTGCAAATGTTCGAAAAACTTCTTCAGGTCGTCCAAATGTTCTTAACTCTTTCGTGACTTGATGATGACACCATCCACATATACCTCGATCTATTTGTGAATCGTGTCATTGAAGAGGGTCGTCATGGACCTCATGTAAGTACAACCGACATTTTTTAGGCCTAATGGCATGACTCTGTAGCAATAGACTCCCCAAGGCATGGTGAATGCTATCTTTTATGCATCTTCTTCGTGCATCAGGATCTAGCGATACCCGGCAAAACAATCCATGAATGACTGCATCTCATGCTTCAATTGTCGATAGGGATATGAATATTTGGTAAAGGGAAATTGTCCTTCGGGCTGGCCTTGTTAAGGTCTTGATAATCCACACATATCCTGATCTTCCCATCCTTCTTAGGTACCGAGACGATATTATCTAACCATATGGGATAATTGGTGCCTTCACTACGTTTGCCTCTATTTTTTTGGTTACTTCTTCTTTTATCCTTAAACTCAAATCTGGCTTGAATTTTCTGGGTTTTTTGCTTGACTAGATGCAAAATGATGTTGGTGCTTAACACTGGCATGTCGTCATACAACCATGAGAACACGTAAATGTACTGTCGGGGGAGCTCGACCAACTTTTCTTTCTGATCTGCTTCCAAATGGATGCTAATTTGGGTTTTTTACGTCTTCTTCGCTTCCCAAGTTGACCATTTCTGACTCCTCAAGGTTAGGCTTTTTCTGGCTTTCCAGCTGTTCGATCTCTTGTGAGAGATTATCTGGCATCATTATTTTGTCGTATTCCTCGTAATCAGGATCGCTTTCTAGAGGGTTTCATTATATGTCATAATCGTGGAACGTGGGTTTTTATCATTTTGATTACTGAAAAGAAAAACTAAGTATAAATGAAGCGATAAATAAATTTGTAAAAATGTTAGGAAAGCATTTATTTTTATTTCATCAAAAGAGGAACGTCTGAGCGTTCAAAGAGGCGAATTACAAAAAAGTACAAAAATAATTCAAGCCTCAATGGACCGTTCACTTTTTTTAAAAGTTTTACAATTCAACACTATCAATGCTCCCAGCGAACCAAAGACGGGCTGGCGGTCCAATTCTGCAAGTCCTCTCCTAGTTCGACATTCCAAATGGTCGCTGTCTTGATATCAACTTTATCACATCTTTCCTCGATCATGGTCACGAACACCCTCCCCATTCCATCAACAATGTCGTCCTTAAATGTTGAGCTCTGACATATACCCAAAACACACTCTGGCACAAAAGCTTTCTTCTCAAAGTTACCGGTACAAGTCTTCCTGTTGAAGGCTGATACCCTATGGCCGCCTCTACCTTTTTGTCCATTCGGCTCAATCAGCTCTACTATTCATCTGATCGAGATCCCCTCCCGGTTCCTTTGTATCTGTATTCATCATTTCTCTTATGGCCATCTTTGATCTATATAGTGACTACATTCCTAGATTTTACTCGATCTCTTCTATTTCTATAGTCTGCTTGATCTCAACTGCATGGAGAGAGAACCCATTTAATCCTTTTATGGACGGAACTACATGTTCCAGATAAGTTAATTGGATCCATTCGCGGTGGATTATAATCTCTTAGCAACCGCACTCGAACCTCATGCACTGGTGCAGGGTAGACGGGACATACCCTGCCATGTGTATCCAAGGTATTCATAGCAACAGGTTGTATGAAGATGAAATATACATCACTTGGAATAGTATGGGAAACTTAACTGGTCCAATTTGCAAAGCCAAATAAATATCTTCAGTGACGTCCTTCCGTGACCCGTCAAAAGCACTTACCTTTACATGACTTTCTTTTACTTATCTCAGATGAATACCTAACTCTCGCAGGGTAGAGAGCGGGCAGATATTGACTCCCGATCTTCCATCAACAAGCACTCGGGACACAACTTTATCTCCATATTTGACAGTGATGTGTAAAGCTTTGTTGTGACCCACGCCCTCTATAGGAAGTTCATCTCTTCGGAAAGTGATCATATTTGCTTCGACCATCTTCCCGATGGTTGCTGCCAATGCCTCACTGGTGGTGTTGCTCAGCATGCTCACCCCACATAACACTTTCATCAGGGCGTCTGTGTGACTGTCAAAACTCAACAGTAAATCCATGATTGATATTTGCGCCGGGGTTTTCTTTAATTTTTCCTCCACGAAGTATTGTTTGGTTGACATCCTTTTTCCAAAATTCTACGGCCTTCGGATCTGTTATTTCCTTCTCAGAATATGTTCTCTTCCTGAATTCCATCTGCTGACATGCTCATGAGTGTAACACCTCCCTGATCTGGTCATTTCATGAGCTCCTGCGGAATCCATCATCTTGGCTTTCCCTTTTTGTTGGTATGTCCGTGGGACTTTTATTGTATTCTCGATCCTCTTCATCCCTGGCAGTAATGGTAGACTGTTGCTGGTAAGTCTGGACCATCACTGTAGTTTTTAACTTTATGTGATCATTGGAGTCTTTTGAGGTGGACCCCTTGCAGCCTCACCGTTCCCTATTGTGATGATGGTTCCTTTCAGGTCATATTCTTCATCCAGGGTGATAATATTAGCTCCTTGATTTTGGTGGTTTGGAAGCGAGTTACGATTCATATTTGGCGGAGCTGGAGTGCACTGAATGACTCCATTTTTGTTCAGTGAATTAATATCTTTCTTTAGTCAAATAAATCCTCGGTATCATGCCCTGGTATGTTTGAGTGGTAGACGCATTGTTTGGTGGCTTCGAAGTATTTTGAGGGATACTCAGGAACCATTCCTTCAACCGGATGTATCAAACCAACTCTCTTTTGTCTTTCAAACAGTTGAGCAAAAATTTCAGCAACCGGGGTGTAGTTTCTAGGACCTCTCTCTTTAAAATTTGGGCGACGTCGGGGGGCATAGGTATGTCGGTTTTGATGAGTGGTCGATTGAATTGGAGTGTTTGGTCGTAGTGGGTCTGGATTTGTATGGGATTGAGTTGGGTTATATTGAGGTTTGGGATTGTAGTATTGTTGTGTGTTGTATACTGGAGCATAAGCAGGTGAGTGTGGGGAATGGGTGTTTGGGGAGTAAGAGGTGTTTCCATGATGTTTATTGGACTAGTAATAGGGAATGATTGTTGATACCTCTTCCTTTTTCTTCTTTCCGCTGCCTGTTGATCCTGATTGGATTGCTTTGATAGCTGCTTACAGTGTAGCCATAGATTGTACCTTGTTTGAATTTATACCTTCCTCTAAAAAGTCTCTCATTTTGAAAAGTTCAGGGAATTTCTGCCCCATTTTGCCTATCATTTTCTCAAAGTGGATCCATTCCTGAGCCCTGATGAAATACTTAATCAACTCACTTCATTTAACGGGGGTTGTCTTCTGGCGGCCTCTGACCTCCATCAACGTGCATATTCTTGGAATGATTCGGATGATTTCTTCTGCAAGTTTACCATTGTGAATCTATGGGGAGGAATTTTTGTGTTGAACCGGAAGCGATTCGTGAAATCTTCCGCCATATCCTGCCACTCCCTCCAGTTTCGGGGATCTTGGCAAGTCTAACAAGTAAGTTTTTCCCCTGTAAAAATCCTTATGTGCTTCATCCTTTACTTCTCATTTCTTCCTACTCCAACTAGCTTATTGTAGTAGGCTCTCAAGTGTGCATGGGGATCACCTATCCCATCAAAGATATCAAACTTCGGAGGCTTGTACCCTGTTGACACGTCCACATCAGGATGGATACACAGATCCTCATAGTCTAAACTTTCGCTCCCTCAAGAAACCTGAAGGTTTTTCATTTTTTTTCTCAATGCTCGTAATTGCTCAAAAATTGATTCCTCCTCCTTATACTTAGCTTCCCTATCTATTTCGACGTATTGATAAACCTCATAAGGCAACCTGACCATGACGGACAATGTGAAGGTGGGTTCTGAAATAGCATATACGGGGGGGACATATTGCTCATGTGCAGCGGTACTGAAATGGCATATACGGGAGTAACATATCGCTCAGCGGTATGTGCCACGTGTATGTGCTGGTTTTGGTTAGTGGTGAAGGTGACACTATCCGAGGGGGTGTGAAATGTGTTAGTAGAAACTAGTGGGTTTTGCGTTGTATAAACATAATTTTGTATGTAAGGAGTGTGTATGGGAGGGTTTGGTGGTTTTGCAGGGATTACTAAGGGTATAATCAAGGTGGAAGGGACTGAAGTCGGGGTATTGTTGGCTTGGCGAGTAGTGGAAGGAAAGTGGTCGGGGATTGAATCTAGAGAAGGAAAATGGGGTGGTTGTGGGAGAGTCGTCACTGCCAGATGTGCCAATTCTCGAATATATTGTACTTCCTCCCTCAATGATTCCATCTCCTAGGCCATCCTGGCCACATGTTCATCGTTCCTCGTATCATCTTTAGGTTTTACGGTGGTTCCGGCAGTTTTGGGTCGACACAAGCCAACTCTTTTGGGGGATAATAATAAAGTAAGAAAAGAAAACAAATAAAAAGAAAAAGAACAAAATCCAGTTTCAATATTTGCACAAGTATTAGGCACACAGAGCAGTTAGTTCACGTATTCAGGCAAGCGCGTTTTCTTAAAATTTGCGGGACCTCTTTCTGCCGGAGGTAGGCCTAAGTCACAAATTTTCGACAAAAAATTAGATTTGACACATTCAAATCCGAACCAAATTTTAGTTTTCATTGATAGTATTTGGATTGTAATAGGCGGGAGCAGAGGTTACATCATTGTTTCCAACATTCATAGAATTACATGGGCTCAAACAAACGTACCCTTAGGATAATGAGAGAGTTCGGGATAAAGATACAAAGTGGGGAAAGAGGTGAAATCAACCAACTTCTAGGAACCATCCCTGGAATCATTCCCCACTCTTCTTCCTCTTCTGATCCTTCCTCCGGGTTTTCTTCAAATTCTTCATCATCATCATTGAACTTCGGTTCTTCCTCTAAGTCTTCCTCTGGTTCCGTCTCAGACTCAATCTTGTTACACTCAACTATTCGGTCGTCATCCTCGGTAGGTGGTAGCATATGATTAATTGACCCCGAGACCACTTGGTGGTGCATGGAGGTAGTCACGAGGTAGTGTGGCAAAATCTCATGATAGATCTGCAAAGCCGCCACTGCATCCTCCAGCCAGGCTATTCTTCCTCGCTTGTTCAAGCTAGCTCATCTTCTTCATTGATCCAGACATAATATTCTGGAGTGCATCACAAATTTTGACCTATTGGCATTGTGACTAGATCATTCCATTCCTCCTAGAGCCTCATTATCCTTGGTATCGGGATCTGCCCATTGCATTCGTCTTCATACAGTGTCGTCCTCATCCAGAGAGGTACATCTTGGATTAAACTAAACTGTCTGAGAACTTGTAGGGGTGGGTATGGCTGGATGATCTCAAGTCCTATCAGCTCGTAAAATACTTTTGGGGAGTCCTTAGGATTGCTCTTCCGCCCAGCCATGACAGCTTCCAATTGACCCATTCTCTACTTAAGTTGGTCAGTAACTCTCTCCACTCTTCCTGTCCATGCAGGGAGACCCAATGTATCATCCTCTCATTGTGTCTTCGAATCAAGTTGTTGATGCCCACAAAGTAGTAAACTATGGCCTCTCGCTGAAAGAAGTGCTCAGTGCCCAAACTTGAAGCAGAATGTTACAACCCTTGAAGAAATCATACCCCCGGGAACATGCAGATAAGGCTCTGATGCTAACACCATAGGTACCAAAGTGGCTTGGAGGTTGCCTCAAAATTTTTCCAGAACGACGTCCAACAAGTAGATATAGATTCATCCTCTTCTTTGTGGGAAAATCAGCAGTCCCATTAGCGCCAAAGAGAAGGTTATGGGTCAGATACTTTCCCATGTTGCCTAATCACACTGAAATTCTCCCGATTACAATTCATAGCTTTCACGATGTCTGAACATGTCGAACAATTGGTCCAAGTTTACCCATCTATCTTTGATCTTTCTCAAACCCCGACTGTTTGCCAGACCCAAAGCATCAAGAAACCTATAATCGGGCATGGTGATTGGTAGTATCGGTTTCCTCCATGTAAATAACATCTCCATAAAATTGGTAACTTCTTCCAACATTAGCACCAACTCACAATCAGCAAACTTGAACACTACTTTGGTCGGGTCCCACAACTCTATCAGCAAGCGAATAAGCACCTCGTCAGCTCGGATGTTTAGCAAGTCAGTCAGTGCTCCTAGGTGTGTCCTGACTTCATCTCCATGTACTCAACAGATATTCTTCAACCATTGATTCAGCTTGTGTGGTGCGCCCATCACCATATTAATCTAAAGTTTGTTTTGGTTGATTTCCATTTCTGGAGTGGGTACAGAAAATGGGTTTGATAAGTGTTTACTTCGGATCTTAAGTGTCTCGTCATAATTGGTTCGTCTTTCCACAAACGTTATGCCGTTGGGTGCATGACCCCTTGACATTAGGGTGGCTTTCCTAATTGTGTGTCGATACCAAAGACCGATTTCACCTAAGGTTTATGCAACATGACTTATGTTTGCTAGAGTAGAGTGTTTCTTACTATTGAATTGGACTGAATACTTAGAGAAGTTATGTCAGTTGATCTGACAAAGCCATTCTCTAAAACTAAAGAATTTTGAAAGAAGGTTCGGAGGGGTGTAAAAGACAACCCTCGCATGCCATTGTGTGTGATAGTGTACGGCCAAGACTCGATAGGAAAGAGTGTGATGACAGTATATATAAGCGGTAACAGATAGTGATGCTAGCAATAACAGTTACAAAATAAGAAGATAAGTACATAACGAGCAAGTAAGGCAGGTAAGCATATAATTCCAAATTAAACAATGTTAAAGCAGTGTACAAACAATCCAAAATTCCTTGTCTAGTCGAGGTATACTAAGGTCAGAACCTAAGTGTGAAATCCCCAGCATAATCGCCATGTTGTTGCACCCTATTTTGCACGATTCAAAACAATATTCAACTAGTGGTTTCCCTGTTGATGATATAAGAGAGTCGCCACCTATTATTTAAAGGTATATTAGAGTACCTATTAAATTACTAAAGATCATTTCTCTATTAGTCTACTAACCAGTGAGATTTTGGGTAAGGGTTCTTGTTCTCCAAAGGGGAAGGTGTTAGGCATCCCTTAAAATCTACCTGAGGTAGCTCCATAGGACTTAGACTAGGTGTAAGACATTAGTCGTTTATATTCTGCTTAACTACCGTTAGAGATACGACATACTATATATCTAATTTAGAACTTAATACTTGAAAAGAGGATGTGTAGTTTTATAGGTTTATAAAATCCTTAAAGATAATATTTTTATATAAATGATTGAAAGAGTTTTGGAAGTATGGTATATAGTGTTTGTTTATAAAACTTGTAAGATGTGGACAAGTTATAAAGCACTATGTCCTTAAATGAATATGGATATTTGTGTAACTCTAATAAGGGTATTGTAAAAATGGGTCTAAGAAATAACTTCATTTTCAAACTTCAGTTTACTTTGAATAAATTGCTGGAAGCCCTTTTAACTGGGCAACAACACTTGTTTAGAAAAACTCGATTTTAGAAGGTCAATTTTCAGATTCCATTTCTGGTTTTTGAAAGAGAAGATTGTCATCCTTTGCTAAAGTTGTTTGGTTTCAAAAAGACTTCATGAAATTTTTAGTAGAGATTATTAGTATAAACAGTGTATGATCTAGATGTTGACGAAAGAGAGAAAAGTCATTAGATGTGTTGCTCTATGCACATAACTACACATGAAATAAACTAGTATGGGCCTAAACAAATTATAACAATCAATAGTAATCAGGAATATGAAAATTAAACTAGTGTGAGGTCACATATGGCAAAGTGATTCACATTGAAAATTTTTTGTTATCATTAAAGACTAAACCTAAATGGAGTAATAAATATCAATAGATTAGAGGCTAAGGGTAGAGTTCCATTCATGACCAAAGATGTGATGATCAAAAGGGTCATCTTATGATTTAAGACTTCATTCCGGACTCATTAGCCTTAAAAATATTATTTTTATTCACCTCAATTTGCGTGTACAGTTCGGGTGTGAATCCGAAAAGCCTTTTATGTAAAAATATATGAAATAATAATTTTTGAGAGTTAAAATTTAATTTTTGGTTGACTTTGGCCAACGTTTTGAGTAAACGGACCCGACCCGTGTTCCGACGGTCCCGGAAGGTCCGTAGTAAAACATGGGAATTGGGCGTATGCCCAGAATAAAATTCCGAGGCCCGTAGCTCGAGAAATGAATTTTTGATAAAAATTGTTAGACTGAAATTTAAAGGAATTAAAGAAATAGATTAACGTTTGAACTCATTGGTATTGGGCCTGTATTTTGGTTTTGGAGTTCGGTACATGTCTATTATAACATATAAGTCATGTCTGTGAAATTTGGTGGAAATCAGAGTTTATTTGACGTGATTCGGACATCCTGTTGAGAAGATAGTAATTTTGAAGTGTTCTTGAGAATTTCATTGATTTTGATGCTAAATCCGTAGTTTTAGGTGTTATTTTAGCGATTTGATCGCACGAGCAAGTCTGTGTGATGGTTTTTAGACTTGTGTGCATGTTTGGCTTGGAGCCTCGAGGGCTCGGGTGAGTTTCGGGTAGTCTTCGAGATGTTTTGAACTTAGGAAATTTTTGTTTTTCTGTAGCTTCAGCACTTGCTAGTTTCCTTCTTCGCGTTCGCGAAGCTTCTCACGCGAACGCGAATAGTAAACTTGCCTGGGGGAGAAATCCTTCGTCGTGAACGCGCAGTACTGGTTGCGAGCCCGACCAGTCTTCCGCGAACGCGATGAGTTATGGGACCTAGGGGAGGGGAGTCTCGTCTTCTACGCGAACGCGGCCACTAGGTCGCAAACGCGATGGCTTGGGGGGGAAATGCATTTCGCGAACGCATGGAATGACTCGTGAAAGCAAAGGCCAATAGGGCCAAAGCATCGCGAACGCGATAGGTCCTTCGCGAACACGAAGAAGACCTACCCAGCGATTAAAACAGAACCTAAAAATGGGAATTTGGCCATTATATCATATTTTAAAAACCAAGAAGGCTTAGAGGAGATTTTCAAGAGACAAGTTCTTTCCCAAAGTTTTGGTAAACGATTCTTAACTACTTTCTTTCAATTACCCATTGTTTTTCATCAATTTACAACTAAAAATCCAGGGTTTTCATGGTAGAAATTGGGGGTTTGCGTAGGATTAAGAAATTTTGTATAATTGGAATTTAGACCTCGAATTGAGGTCGTATTTCAAAATTAATTACATATTCGGGCTCGGGGTTGAACGGGTAAATGAATTTTTGTCCGAACCTCGAGTTTGGACCAAGAGGGCGTGGGGTCGATTTTTAACTTTTTTGGAAAAATTTGGGAAATCAGTAATTATTCATTAAAGTCGATTCCTTTAGCGAGAATTGATGATATTAAACTAATTATGATTAGATACAAGTGGGTTGGAGGTGAATTCTAAAGGGAAAGTTGTACTTGATCAGTGAATGACCTGCAAAATTGAGGTAAGTGTTGTGTCTAACCTTAGCTTGAGGGAATAGGTATTGTGTGACTACTTGATACTTGTTTTGTTGTTGAATACGATGTATAGGTGAGGTGACGAGTACCTATACGTTGTGGTCGAGTGATAACATGCGAGTGAAAGTTCATTCTTGTTATTCTTGTAGTCTTAAAGCCTATTATTCATGTTTATTGTTGCTATTGAAATGTTGGAAGAATTGTATCTGGTTCCACCGAGATGGATAACATTGTGAATATTGATTTGAGGTTGAGGTATTAAATTGTGAAAGTAATTATGAGGAAATGTTGATTTTTTGTGAAAATTGCTCTTTATTTATTGTTAATGATTGTGTGATTGGTGAGGAAGAGTGTAAAGCACGAAGCGTGATGCCGTGCATGATTTATTTATATTGTGAGGAAGAGTGTAAAGCAGGAAGGGTGATGACATGCATGATTTATTTATATTGTGAGGAAGAGTGTAAATCACAAAGGGTGATGTCGTGCATGATTTATTTATATTGTGAGGAAGAGTGTAAAGCACGAAGGGTGATGCAGTGCATAATTTATTTATATTGTGAGGTTGAGAGTAAAATCACGAAGGGTGATGCTGTGAATTCATATTTATAATTTGGTGAGGATGAGAGTAAAAGCACGAAGGGTAATGTCGTGCATTCTATTTACTATTTCGTGAGGCTGAGAGTAAAAGAACGAAGGGTGATGCCGTGCACATTTCCTTTCTATTTAAATTGCTTAATTTGTTTGTTTATCATTGTTGACTTATGTGTTTTCGATTTCTCACTCCTTATGTTAGAATTTCCCCATTGTATGTCCCTTTCTCATTAATTGTTGTATTACTTCTTTAATTGTTGTTACTTCCAATAGCATGATTATATATGTCCAGGTTCTTATGTGGTGTCCGGTCCTAGCCTCGTCACTACTTCGCTGAGGTTAGGCTCGACACTTACCAGTACATGGGGTCGGTTATACTGATACTGCACTCTGCATTTTTTGTATAGATCCAGGTTTAGGTCTGAGCTGAGTTCGAGTTAGAGCTAACACTTCCGCACGAAAACACGAGATGGATCTACTGACGTCCGTAGATTCCTGGAGTCTCTTCCTTATTATTCAGTTGCTGTTTTATTTAGTTCAAAAATAGTCATATATTTTCTTTCAGCCAAATACTTGTAGAATTCTTAGTAGTTCGTGAATTGTGACTCCAAACCCTGGGTAGCTAGATATTAGTATTAGTTTCGTGGTATCGTTTTATTACATCATATATCATTTTGGTATTATATGTTGGATGGTAGAAAGACTTCATATATGTTTTAATTGTTTTAAATGTCGTAACCCTCTAATGTTGGCTTGCCTAGCAAGAATAACGTTAGGCGTTATCACACTCCCGACGGTGGGAATTCGGATCGTGACAAGTTGGTATCAAAGAACTAGGTTGCCTAGGTCTCACAATTCATGGGCAAGCTTAATAGATTTTGAGGGATCGGTACGGAGACGTATGTACTTAACTCTCAAAGGTTATAAAGTTTGGAACAAGTTCACTTTTATTCAACTTTGTCGTGCGATTCTTCTTATTCCAATACTGATTGAATTCTTCTATTCTTATTCTCTCGCAGATGGCGAGAACACGTGCCTCTTCTTCTGCTGACCTGCAACCGAATCTTCCAGCAACAGAAGCTCTTACAAGGGGCAGAGGTCGAGGCCATGCCAGAGGCCGAGGCAGGGGCAGAACTCAGTCCTATGCTCAGGCAGCAGTTGTAGCTGCGGAGCCCCAAATAGAGCTTGATGAGGAGGCTAAAGCTCAGACCCTTCTGGCGGGACCAGCTCAGGTCCCAGAGGGGTTTATTGCTACCCAGTGCTTTAGGATGCCTGGGTCCGACTAGTGGGCTTTATGGAGAGTGTAACCCAGACTGGCGCATTCCCCGGGGTAGTAGCCGTATCTCAGGCTGAAGAAGGAGTCCATACTTCTGCTACCCACACTCCGGAGCAGACTATTCCTCTGCTTCAGACCCCAACAACCCATCCAGTTGGGGTAGTTCAGCCAGTTGTCGCAGCACCGCTCGCTGATGGGACAACTATGTCCTCCGATGCTTTATGGAGATTGGATAGGTTTATCAAGCTTTTCCCTATTCATTTCAGTGGTGACACTTCAGAGGACCCCCAGGAATACTTTGATAGTTTTCATGAGGTTCTTCGGAACATGGGTATCTTGGAGACCAATGGGGTAGACTTTGCTGCTTTCCAGATGACTGGTTCTGCCAAGAAATGGTGGAGGGATTATCTATTGACTAGACCAGATGGGTCACCTGCTCTTACTTGGGATCAGTTTTCACACCTCTTCTTGGAGAATTTCTACCTATTACTACTAGAGAGGAGCGTCGCCGTCAGTTTGAGTGTCTCCAGCGGCGCAGCATGACTATTACATATGAGACCCGTTTCGTGGATTTGGCTTGTCATGCTACTCTTTTTCTACCCACAGAGAGGGAGATGGTTAGGAGATTTATTGAGGGTCTTGCCCAGCTTATCCGATTGCAGATGGCTAAGGATACAGGGAGCGAGATATCTTTCTAGGATGCGGCCAATGTGGCCCAGCGAGTTGAGGTAGTTCTTGGATTGGGACGTCAGGGATCAGACAAGAGACTTCACCATTCTGGTGGATTCAGCGGTGCCTCATCTGAAAGCGGGGTTACTTTCAGTTGAGGCCATTCTTCCAGGCCATTCCATTCAGCACTTCATACATCCCATGGTGCCCCAGGTGGTCGTGACTCTCACTTGCCTTATTCTGATCAGCCAGCTCCTAACAGTGCACCTCCTCTCCAGAGTTTTCACGGTGCTTATACAGGTCGACAGGGCCAGTTTGCTGGCCAGCAGTCTCAGCAGCCGAAGTCTTGTTATACTTGTGGTGACCCGAGGTACATTGCTAGATATTGTCCTCGCGCATCGGGTAGTTCTCAATATCAGGGTTCTCGTGCTATAGTTCCAGCACTAGCTGTCGCACCACCTGCCCAGCCAGCCAGGGGTAAGGGTCAGGTAGCCAGAGGTAGGGGCCAGATTGTTAGAGGTTGAGGCCAGCCCACTAGAGGTCAAGGTCCGCCTGTCAGAGGTCGTCCTAGAGATTGGGGCCCAGCCCTGATTGTATGCATTTTTGGCCAAACCTGAGGTGGAGTTCTCCGATGCTATTATCACAGGTACCATTTCAGTTTGCAATAGAGATGCTTCAGTTCTGTTTGATCCGGGGTCTACTTACTCTTATGTGTCATCTTATTTTGTTTCGTATTTGGTTGTGCCACACGATTCCTTGAGCGTCCATGTTCATATGTCTACGCCTGTGGGGGATGCTATTATTGTAGATCGTGTGCAACGCTCGTGTGTGGTCGTTATTGAGTGTCTTGAAACCAGTGTGGACCCTTTGCTCTTTTATATGGTTGATTTCGATGTCATATTGGGTATGGATTGGATTTCACATTATTACGCTATCTTGGACTGTCACGCCAAGACAGTGACATTAGCTTTGCCGGGGTTACCTCGATTAGAGTGGAGAGGGACTCCTGGTCATTCCTCCAACAGGGTTATTTCTTATACGAAGGCTCGTCGCATGGTCGAGAAGGGGTGTTTGGCCTACTTGGCTCATGTTTGTGATTCTAGTGTTGTGGTTTCTTCTATAGATTTGGTGTCTGTTGTTCGTGAGTTTTCCGAGGTGTTTCCTGCAGACCTTCCGGGGATGCCACCTGACAGGGATATTGATTTTTGTATTAATGTGGCTCCGGGCACTCAACCCATTTCTATTCCTCCATAACGGATGGCTCCACCAGAGTTGAAAGAATTGAAGGAACAACTGCAAGATTTGCTTGATAAGGGCTTTATTAGACCTAGTGTCTCACCCTAGGGGTGCACCGGTTTTGTTTGTGAAGAAGAAGGATGGATCAATGAGGATGTGTATAGATTACCGGCAGTTGAACAAAGTCACTATCAAGAATAAGTATCCGTTGCCGAGAATTGATGATCTGTTTGATCAGCTACATGGTGCTAGGGTGTTTTCGAAGATTGATTTGAGACCGGGCTACCATCAGTTGAAGATTAGGGCATCAGATGTCCCTAAGAAAGCTTTTTAGATGAGATATGAGCACTATGAATTTCTGGTGATATCTTTTGGCTTGACTAATGCCCCAGTTGAATCGGGTGTTCAAGCCTTATCTGTAATTCTTTCGTAATTGTGTTCATTGATGACATTCTAATATACTCCCGCAGTCAGGAGGATCATGAGCAACACCTCCGGATAGCGCTTCAGACTTTGAGGGACAATCAGTTGAATGCAAAATTTTCAAAGTGCAAATTTTGGTTGGATTCAGTCACCTTCTTGGGTCATGTCGTATTAGTAGAGGGTATTCAGTTAGATCCTAAGAAGGTAGAGGCAGTCAAGAACTGGCCCAGACCCACTTCAGCCACGGAGATCAGGAGCTTCTTAGGTTTGGCAGGCGACTACCGTCGTTTTGTGGAGGGGTTATCATTTATAGCAGCCCCAACGACTAAATTGACTCATAAAGGTTCCTCATTCAAATGGTCGGACGAGTGTGAGGCGAGTTTTGAGAAGCTCAAGACAACCTTGACTTTAGCATCATTGTTGGTGTTGCCATTAGGTTCGAGATCTTTCACAGTATATTGTGATGCCTCTAGTGTTGGGCTCGGAGCGGTATAGATGTAGGAGGGCAGGGTGATTGCATATGCGTCTCGGCAGTTAAAGGTTCATGTGAAGAATTACCATGTCCATGACTTAGAGTTGGCATCCATTGTTCACGCATTGAAGATTTGGAGGCGCTATCTTTATAGTGTGCCGTGGGAGGTTTTCATGGATCATCACAGCCTTCAGTAATTGTTCAAGCAAAAAGATCTCAATTTGAGGCATAGGAGATGGTTAGAACTATTGAAAGATTATGACGTCACTATATTGTACCATCCGGGGAAGGCCTATGTGGTGGCTGATGCATTGAGTAGGAAGGCAGTGAGTATGGGCAGCCTTCCGTTCATTCCAGTCGGTGAGAGGTTATTAGCTTCAGATATTCGGACTCTGGCCAACCAGTTTGTGAGGTTGGATATTTCATAGACCAGCGGTGTTTTAGCTTGTACAGTCGCTCGGTCTTCCTTATTCAAGCGTATCAGAGATTGGCAGGATGATGACCCGCACTTGATGGTCCTTAGGGACACAGTTCAGGATGGTAGTGCCAAGCAGGTTACAATTGGAGATGACAGTGTTTTGAGGATGCGGGGTCGAGTGTGTGTGCCTAATGCTGATGGGCTTCGTGAGTTGATCCTTGAGGAGGCTCACAGTTCTAAGTATTCTATTCACGCGGGTGTTGCCAAGATGTACCAGGACCTGTGGTAGCATTATTCGTGGCGAAGGTTGAAGAAGGATATTGTTGTGTATCTGTCTCGGTTCTTGAATTGTCAACAGGTGAAGTATGAGCATCAGAGACCCAGTGGTTTGCTTCAGTAGATAGAGATTCCTGAGTTGAAGTGGGAACGTATCACTATGGACTTTGTTGTTTGACTCCCACGGACTCAGAGGAAGTTCGATGCCATTTGGGTTATTGTGGATAGGCTGACTAAGTCAGCACACTTCATTCCTATGGCAAGTACTTATTCTTCGGAGCAGTTAGCAGAGATTTAATTCGGGAGATTATTCGCCTTCACGGTGTACTCGTGTCTATCATTTCTGACTGAGGTACACAGTTTACCTCGTATTTTTGGAGGGCAGTTCAGCGTGAGTTGGGTATGTGGGTGGAGTTGAGCACAACATTCCATCCTCAGACGGACGGGCAGTGTGAGCGTACTATTCAGATCTTGGAGGATATGCTTTGCGCCTGTGTTATTGACTTTGGAGATTACAATACAGAGAACAGAGCAAGAGGCTCCAAGAAAGCAAACGATATCATAGATATGAAATTTTCCTACAAAAAGGGTTGGCTATTGCCAAGCTACACTAACAGTTAAATTTCTTATAGTCGCAAAAGTTTTCCTAGAAAGGGGCTGGCTTCATAAAACCATAAGGGACGGTTTGCCAAGCTACACAACTCAGAAAACTTTTGTACTACAACCAACATTAACTGTTATAACTCAGAAAACATTTATACTACAACAAGCTAACTTTCTTAGAGTATTCTTACTCTATTTTCATATGTGGACCGGCCTTTCCATCCATTTGAAAGAAAGAACAAGAAGGAAATTTAGAAGGAACTCATATGTAGTATATCACAAAGATTTACAAAGGTTACAAGATGACCTTACAACTACTACAAGACCTCCTTTATATAGGACTGGGAGGTCATTATAAGACAAACTTACATTAAAATAAACCTATCTTAAATGGCAAACCTATCTACAAGTGGGCCCCTTTTTACATGTGAAGGACCTTTAGGCAAAGCCACTAAAACTGCTGAAAACATGTGAAACGGGTGAAATACACATGGTTTAGCATGTGAAAGTTTGTGGAAACATGTGAAAGCATGTCAAAATAGTGTGTTGCATGTGACGGGGCATGTGGAAGCATGTGAAAGTAGGACCCAGATGGTTTGGAAGGATGTGGAATTTTGTCTTGGCATGGGCAGATGATTTTTTAGGTTTTTTTGGTAGGTAATGTGAGATTATGGTGAGATTAACAAGGATTATTATCTTCCATTGATTATCTCGGTTAGTCTTCTAGGCATCTTTTCAAAGATCTTGTGTAGTAATGCCTGGAACTCGACGGTTCTTCTTCTTTATGTTCCTTCTCTTTTGGATTGAGGGATGTGATCCGCAACCTTAATCTGGAGATGTCATGAGTGATTTTTTCCTGGATGATTTCATATTGAGTTTGATATTCCTTTGCTGCTTCTCGGACTTTTTCCGAGTGAGGATGAGTGATGGTATAATTCCAGCTTGCCTAATCTTTTGGCCATATTTCTCTCGGGATGCACCTATTTTGCTGGAAGATAATTCTTTGTGCTTCACTATATTCTTCTTCCATGGATAAAATGGACACGGGAATTTCCACCAGAATGACGACTCTGCTTGTGCCTGAACTTTTCTGTTAATAATCTTCACTGGCCTATGAAACATGAATACCTTTGCGTTGTAGGAATCGTTGAAACATTTTATCCAATATCTCCTAGGCTTGAACTATAGTAAAAATATTTTAAGAGATGGTTCAATGTTGTCAAAATCTTTGAAGACGTTGCACTTGAATTCCATGAAAATGTAGTACTTATGGCGTAGGTACCAGAAAAGGCATAATAATTCTTGTGGAAAATCCTTGGCTTGTGCTATGAATATATGGTAGAATGGATATTCTGGATTGACCCTATAAGGCTTGAGAATGGACCCTCCATGTTGTCGGAAAACTTGGAGCTCATAATAAGTTCTTCTTTCCATAATAATTGACGGATCAAAGGGATCCATGAGGCTGAATAACTCCGATGGATGATCTGTTAGCTTCATGGAACTTGTTCCTGGTATATTTGAAAGCATGAAGATATGGCTGATTAGCTTTTGCTTTGACTTTGGTTTTCCTGCGGTAAATCTCTTTGAGAATTCTTTCGGCCGAGACAGAAAATCTGCGAGAATATTATCTTTTCCTTTCAGGTGCTTGACTTGAAACTTGTATGGAGAGAACCATTAGGCCCATCTGAGAATCTGAGGATTGGGAATAATCTTCGCATTTATCTGGATCATCTTTGGGAAGGCCTTCATATTTATTTCTATCAGAAATTTTGTGTGAATCAGGAAAAAATTGAATTTCTTGATTCCATTCTTTACTGCAAGAATTTCCTTGAAGGTGGAGTGGTAATGTTGCTCAACATCCTTGAACTTTCCGCTAGCATATCCGCATATCTTTCTCTAGCCATCTTTTTCTTCAAATAGAACGGCACTCCAGTATTCGTTGCTGGCATCAGTTTGCAGTATCTTCTTACCGTTAGAAGGGATGTAGATAGACTTGACATTTTTAGAAATCTCCTTTATTTCGCTGACTGCTTCATCTTGTTTCTTTCCCCATGATGGAGCATTTTTCTTGAGCATTTCTGTGAGCGGAGAAATGTATGTAGAGATATTCGGGATGAAATCTCTCACATAATTTACTATACCCAAGAACTGTTGGATCTGCTTTGTTGTGAAGCTGGTATCTGGAAACTTGAGTAGTTCTTGACATATATGTGGTCCTGGACTGTATGCACCTTGGACAAAATGCATTCCAAGAAAATCAATCTCTTGTTGAGCAGAACCATCTTTTTTGATGAAATCATGATCCCATAGTGTGTTATTAATGCCTCAAACTAACGAAGCAAGTTGACATGTTCCTCCAATGTATCACTAAATAACAGGATGTCATCAATGTAAACTAAAGAGGTATGGAGGATGGGCTGGAATATTTTTATCATGGCTTTTTGGAACAAGGAGGGTGCAATTTTCAACCCGAAGGGCATGACTTTCCATTGGAAGTGATGATCGGGGATGCAAAATCCCGTTTTGGGTCTTTCTTCAGGGTGGATTCTCAATTGCCAAAATCCAGATTTTAAATCAAACTTGAAAAAATATTGGCCTTGGCTAAGTAGGAGAAAAGAGTGAGTTTATTTGGGATAGGGAATTTATCATCTTGGAGGAAATGGTTAAGTGGTTGGTAATTAATGACTAACCTGAGTTTTCCTCTTGTCTGCTCAGCTCTTTTGTTGACATAAAATGCTTCGCATGTCCATTGTGAATCCGATGGCTCTATTAGATCAAATTCCGAAAGTTCTTCGCATTCTTTCTTTGCAAGCTGAAGATGATCTGGATTCATGCCTGAATGACTGGCTTTTGTTGGATTGATGTTTTCATTCTTCTTGAAAGGGAGCTTGATTAAAAACTCTTCGTTTTTCCATAACGGGATTTTCCCTTTCTTCATGAAATCCTTGTGGGATTCAGCATATTAGTTTTCAATGAGATTTTGCTCAATCTCCTTGATTTGTTCGTCGTTGGTGATTTGGAATAGCCTTGGAATCTCATAATAAGGTTTGAACTACTTCTTAAAACCTATCTCGTTAACCTTGATTTGGAGTTGATCTCTAAGTTGTCTATAAATGTCGAATCCAACAATAAGATCTTTTCCTAGTACATCCGACCATATCAGCTTTGTTCTGTACTTCAATCCTGGAAAGAACTCAATTATGACCGGATGCTTTGTGATGACGGTGGTAGTCAGGATTCCATTTGATGCAGTATTAAAATCCTTAAAGTGCGGCACCCATTGATCTTAAGGGAGAACTGCAGGATTTATCAGTGAAGAAGCAGCTCTAGTGTCGATGAAAGCAATAACTCGAGTTGGTTTATCACATTTGGATGAATAGACTTTGAGTTCTACTTGAGGAATGACTACGAGAGAGTTGACCTCCTCTCGAGCTTCGATCACTGGTTCTGAAATTTGGTAGTGCTCATTGCCTTGATCTTCATAGATATCAAGGGAGAATAAAGTTTCTTCACTAGGTTCATCATCCACTGAGAATATAGATTCAAGGTCCTCCTCTTTTCCAAGATGAATGCCAGTGTAATCTTCAATCTCTTCAAGGAGTTTGACATATCTTCTCGACTGGGGACAATTTCTTGCAAAATGTCCAATTTTGGGGCAAATAAAGCATTTGTTCTTCTTGTGAAAATTTTATGGCCTTCTACGTCTGAAATATTTTGTGCGTCTCTTGGACCTTGGTTTTCCATCTGGAATTCTTGTCCATTTGAACCTCCTGAATTCTTTCTGTCGCCTAGAATTGTGGCAGGAACATCTTGATCTAGTGATTAGATCGTATCTGTGACATGCTTTGTCAAGCGTTGGATTGTGCTGGATAATTTGTTTTAGGGCTGAGCGCTTTGTACAAATGTCCTCCAATGCTACGAAAATAGCTTGCCTAATGTAGTCGACTTGTGGGATTGTTATTGATTGAAACTTTTCTTCAATGATGGTCATGGTTCGGCTTGCCAACATCTTTGGAAGGGAAGAGAGAACGGCTTGCTTCAGGTTGATGTCTCCGCCGATTTTGAAGTATATCTTTGCCATTTTTTGAAAATTCCTGTCAATGTCATTTCTGTCAAGTGACACACACTTCATCTCGAAGAGTTGTCTTCGCATTTTCTCCTGTCTTTGGCCAGTATCTCCACCGAAAACTTCATGTAGGATTCTGATGTTGAAGGCAAAATCCTGGGATGTAAAAAAATATTTTTGTCTTGAATCCCAAGTGAATTCCACCAATCTCTGAGAATTCCTGAGAACCGTGAAGTTAGTTCTGACATGATGATATACTTTTCTCATTCCACCAAATTTTTGGTCACCATCCAAGTATAGAAGTCTTGGATCCTTTGAGGCCATTTTGAAACCTTGACGTCATCTAAGGTGAAAGTGTGGAAGCCGGTTCCAACTGGTTTTAACGCCATGGTTCATGTCTTCTTTCTGGGATTGGTTTATCCATCATGCCTTCTTCATCCTCCTCTACTTCAGATATTTCTGGGTCTCTTGGCTGGCTCACAAATATTGGGGGATCGTCTTCGTTAGAAGAGTTTGCTATGGATTCATTGATGGATTGAGATCTATCTTCCATTGTATCATCGTTTGATGAATTTAGAGATTCTGACCATGTGGTATCTCCTTCTGACAAGTTTCTTGGCTGGGAGACACAGAAGTCTGGAGTTTTCTGATTAGAAATCATCAGACTTTCAGGCTTGGACCCTTTTGAACTTTCTCCTTGGTCTCGCCTTTTCTTGGTTTGTTTCTTGGCTGCCAGAGCATCTTTCCTTTCCCAAACCATTTTTGCAATATCGAATTCAGGTTCTTCTTTTAAAGGTTGGGTGAAAGAGATAGGATTCTGTGAGGTGGTAGGAAAGGTAGAAAAAGTGTTGTCCAGTTTTGGTGGGGAATATGCTTATGTTGACATGGGGAAGAAGGTAGGTTTTGAAGGGAAAAATGGGGGGGTTTTGTGACTCAAAGCGGTCATTTCTCAAAAGTTGGATTTGTTCCTTGATTGAAATTGTTTCCTTTTGTTGTTGTTGGAAGAACTAGAAAAGTGAAGTTCCTGGCGGACAAATCTCATATTGTAAATTTTTCAATCTTAGCTCCAAAGCTTTGATTAGTCCTGCATGCTGAGACGATGTTTGCTCCACCTTTTTCTCAATTGTTTCCATTTTGCTCATTAACTTGTTTTGTGCNTGATTGCCAGTTCATTGTCGCCTCGATGTCACTTGTTGGGGGTTTTTCTCCAGAAGGTAGTACTATGTTTTTCTTGGGGATTTTTGGAGCATGGTTGATACCTTCTTTTTCAAAAGGTTGGAGTGGAGGAAAATCTTGGGTATGGCTGGAACTTGAAGGACTCAACACGAATATTTGTGGGACTGTGGACTTTTGGGTTGATGGAGTTTTAGGTTCAGGTAGCTATTTGGATTCTAGGTTACGAGTTGATGGCGGTTTTGGTTTTAGGGTGGTTTCACTGTCTTCCCAACTTGGAGTAAACTTTTCTGGTAATTTTGGCCATTCTTGGGGTTTGTTACTGACAAGAAATTCATATTTACCTGGACGGCTTAATAAGCCAATTGAAGGGTCTTTATTTTCATATCTGGGTCGAAATTGCTTTTCTGTAGTTTTCCCCTTTTTCTTGGATTTTGGTTTAGCCTTGTTGAGGCCAAATTTTTCCCAATGACGCAAGTGGTGTTCATCATATTCTCCACTTGGATCTTCAAAACAGCCTTGGCAGTCGCAGCCGAGATCCCAAGTGCAGTGTCCCGTAAAGGGGCATTTGAACCACCAAACTCTTTTGCCGTCTTTGTCAAAATGTTTACACCAGTCATGTTCTTCCATGATAGTTTGTATATTCCAGAAAGGTTCTCTTTCAGGGTTAGGGTCAGGGTTTGTGTCTTTGGGTTGGATCATTTGGCAAGAAAAGATGGTTTTATTGGGTTTTTTTAGTTGGGAATGGTCAAAGCTTATGGAAACGGTTTTGTCATTTCTTTTGGTAAAAGTTGGCTCACCAGATTGTAGAGGTTCTTCTGGTTCCCTTAACCTTTCATAATTTGTGATCCAGGAATCAGGAAGAATTTTAACAAGCTCATCTCCGGAAATTTTTCTGGGTATTTGGGTGCACATGGTGTTTCCTTTCGTAGCATCAATATTCAAGTGTAAAGCATTTTCTCCTCCGGGAAGGCGTAGATCCATGTCATGATTTTGGACCCGCCACGCCATTTGGTGATGAAGAGTGGCTTGGATAGAGTCATTGGCTTGTGGGGCACCTTGAATTTGGACTTGTATTTTTAGTGCTTCGGTTAAGTATGGGTCAAAAAGGGACATGTTGAAATTTGGATAGATAGTTATTAACACTGTCCTTGCATTCAAGGTAACTTCTGCAGTACCCAAATTTGCATGTTGGTACTCCAAGTATCTTGTATCTAGAAGAGAAAGTCGGGCAACAACAGGTTGACCTTTTCTTCCATGATAAGTGAGAGCAATTCGGATAGCACCAAAATGGATATGGGTGAAACCATGATCTCTCCATTGTCTGGGAAAATCATCTGGAATTTGGAGGGTAATAAATTGTTCCTCTCGAGTAGCAAGAATAGGATGCTGGTCAAGTTTTGAGGCAGCAACATATTCTTTGACTCCTTTTGGTTTGTGTTGGACTAAGGAACGGATTTGGGTCCATGGTGCAAATGATTTTTTGGCAAAAGCTGAGTAAGGGTTTATGAGGGGTAGTTCAGTGGAAGATACTTTCTGTTCATCGGGTAGGATATCGAGTTCATAGAGGTAATCATATTTTTTGGACAAGGTTTTATATAGAGTAGGAGACATTCATTTTTGCTAGGGAAGAGGATGATGGAAACGAGTCAGACATATTTAGTAAACTGTTCCTCCCTCCGAAAGGATGGGCTGGCTCTGATACCACAGTACAACGAACAAAGCAAGAGGCTCCAAGAAAGCAAACTATATCATAGATACGAAAGTTTTCCTACAAAAAGGGTTGGTCATTGCCAAGCTACACTAACAGTTATCTATGATATAGTCGCAAAAGTTTTCCTACAAAGGGGCCGGCTTCATACAACCTATAAGGGACGGCTTTCCAAGCTACACAACTCAGAAAACTTTTGTAGTTGAGTTTGCCTAGATAACAGCTACCAGTCGATGTCACAACCCCAAATCCTAAGTCGGTTGTGATGGCGCCTATCATGGAACTAAACTAGCCAACTATTTCAGACTATCATAATATTTCATAATTTCCCAAAATTAGCAGATTTTAAAACAACAAAATGAGAAGAACAATTTATACACTTCCTAAAAACCTGGAGTCAACTGTCATGAGCATCTAGAACTGTAAATACAATGTACATTAAGGTGACTTGTTACTACAAAGCCTGGAGCACAAAAGAAAAAAACTATGAACTGAAAGGAAAGGAGGTGTGATGGGGACGCTGAGCAGCTACCTCGATCCTCGAACAAACTCCAAGCGCGTCAGAAAATCAACTAGTGAGATGGTCTGGTACCTGGATCCGCACATCGAGGTGCAGGGAGTAACGTGAGTATGCCAACTCAGTAAGTAATCAAAGTAACTAAAAACTTGAGTGTAGTGACGAGCATTTATTAATCATGTAAATCCATATAATGAGTAACAGTGGAAAGAAATAAATCAAGTCGGGAATCTACCTTCCGAATATTTCATAAAACTCTAGTTTCCATTTAAAAATCTCATATAAAAACATTTATCCAACATTTATCATCAGAGGATCAGTGTAAACAAGAGTGAAAACAATATTTTCATAAAATATAAGACCCTCGGGCACAGTATTACTCACAAATAAAGCCTCTCGGGCAAGCCTCTAAGTCACTCGTGACTCCACTATCAGTATCTCATGCTCACACTAACCACTCGTACTCATCAAGTACCATGAATAAACACGACTGTTGCGGCGTGCAGCCCGATCCTTATAACATACACTACGGTGTGTAGCCCGATCCATATAATAGTCGATTGCGCTCACTGGGGGTGTACAGACTCGGAGGGGATCCTACAGCCCAAGCACTATATTTGTTGCGGCGTGCAGCCCGATCCAATATGTATATTGTTGCGGTGTGCAACTCGATCCATATATAACCTATATTGCTGCAGCGTGCAGCCCGACCCATATATAATTGCAGCCCGATCCATATGTAATATATAACATATATATTGTTGTGGCGTGCAGCCCGATCCATAACTATCCTCACATACTCGACTCTCGTCCTGGACATATATATTGTTGCGGCGTGCAGCCCGATCCATAACTATCCTCACATACTCGACTTTCGGCCTGACTCAGTCATCCTCACAAACCACTCGAGCAATTCATCTCAACTCACGGGACTCAGCCCAAAATACTTCTCAGAGTTTCAAAGCAATGTGATAACAGTGAAAATAACAACGAGTGGTAAGCATGACTGAGTTCACAGATGTTCTATCAGGATAGTGGTAGAATAGTGTAAAAGTACCTCTGATGGTCTAAACAGGTCGGCACAAGACCCCAAACATGGCTCACAGCCCATAAACAAGTATAAATTTCTAAAATACAGGATATCACAAGGTTTCAAATCGAATAAGCGGCTCAATAGTCGCTACGGGATGGACCAAGTCACAATCCCTATCGGTGCACGCCCACACACTCGTCACCTAGCATGTGCGTCACCTCATTTACCAAAACAATATCAAATACCGGGTTTCATACCCTCAAGTTTAGAGTTACAATAGTTACTTACCTCAAAACAGCCCAAAAGCAAATCCACGATGTTCTTGCCCCTCGAATTGGCTCCCAAATGCTCCGAATCTAACCAAAACCATATTAACATCATCAATATACTCTAATGGAACAAAACTCAATCGAAAGATATAAATTTTAAGCACAATTCCCGAAATTGGCCAAACCCGGGTCCTAGGCCCACGTCTCGGAATTCGATAAGAATCACAAAACTATAATCTTCATTCCCTTACGAGTCTACCCATACCAAATTTACCAAAATCTGACCTTAATTGCCCACTCAAATCACCAAAAGAAATTTCCAAATTTTCCTCCCATTTTCCCAAATTTTCTACTTTAATTCCTCAATTTGCATGGTGAAAATCAAGACAAATTCATGAAATTGAACCAAAAATGATTGAAGAACACTTACCACAAGAATCACACTGAAACTCTCGTCCAAAATCTCCTTCCCCCGAGCTCTCTAATGGAAAAATGAGTTATGACCAAGAACCCCCGAAATTAGAACTTAAAAATTGTCTGCCCAAGCCTCTTTCTTCACTGCGATCGCAGAAGCTCCCACGCGATCGCGAAGAACAAATCTGCTGCCCCATCAAAGTACATTATGTGATTGCAGACATACACATGTGATCGCGATTCAGCAGGACATAAACCCATGCAATCGCGAACCATTCTACGCGATCGCGAAGAACAACGACTCAGCCCCCTCACGTGCCCATCAACTCTATGCAAACGCGAACAACACCACGCGATCGCACTTCACAACAACCTCACACTCACGCGATCGATACGTCCACCATGCGATCACATATAACAAGAATCCTTCCATCCCCAGCTAGGCTTACGCGATCGCAAACATCCTCCCGCGATCGCGTAGAAGGAAACCAGAAACTCACACCAGCAAAAATCTTCCAAGTTTTAAGCCAATAATTGGTCCGTTAACCACCCGAAACACACCCGAGGCCCTTGGGACCTCAACCAAACATACCAACATATTCCATAACCTCATTCAAACTTATTCGAACCTTCGAAACACTAAAAACGATGCAAGAACACCAAAATCACATCAAATTCAAGCCTATGAACTTTAAAATTTCTAGATTTTGCCAATGATGCCGAAACCAACCAAAACACATCCGATTGACCTAAAAATGTGCACACACATCCAAAACCTGCTCCAACTGTCGAAATTCCATTCCGACCCCGATAACCTATTTTCCCCTGCAGACCGGAAATCGCCAAAAACTAACTTTCGCCAATTCAAGCCTAATTCTACACCGGACATCAAAACTTCATTCCGAACACACTCCTAAGTCCCAAATCACCTAAAGAAGCTATCTGAGCCATAAATCCACATTCCGAGGTCGCTTACCAATAAGTCAACTCCCAGTTGACTTTTTCAACTATTAAGTTAATTTAAAAGACTAAGTGTCTCTGTTCTCACCACGACCACTCCGAACCCGAACCAATCGAACCAACACAACATAAATAGGCTAGGAAACATATGATAAAGCAGAAACGGGGAAAATAGGGCTAATCTCACGGAACAACCGGTCGGGTCGTTACAATCGAGCATTCAAATAGATCCCTATGAGGCATTATATAGTAGGCGATGTAGATCTCCAGTTGGATGGTTTGATCTAGGAGAGGCTCAGTTGTTGGGTACAGACTTAGTTCAGAAGGCCTTGGACAAGGTCAATATTATACAGAATCGACTTCGTACAACTTAGTCCAGGCAAAAGAGTTATGCTGGCTGTAAAGTGTGTGATGTAGAATTCATGGTCAGAGAGATGGTATTACTTCGGGTATCGCCCATGAAGGGTGCTATGATATTTGGGAAAAAGGGCAAGTTGAGCCGTAGGTATATCGGGCCACTTGATATTCTCGAGAGAGTGGGGGAGGTAGCCTACAGACTTACATTACTCCAAGGTTATTCTCAATTCATCCGGTATTCCATGTGTCTATGCTCCGGAAATATCATGGTGAACCGTCCCACGTGTTAGATTTTAGCTCTGTCCAATTGGAAAAGGATTTGACCTATGAGGAGGAGCCGGTAGCCATTCTAGACCGGCAGGTTCGTCAGTTGAGGTCAAAGATTTACCCTTCAGTTCGAGTGCAATGGACAGGTCAGCCTGTTGAGGCAGTTAATTGGGAGTCCAAGTCGGACATGCAGAGTAGATATCCACTCTTGTTCGCCAATTCAAGTACTTTTCTATGTCCGTTCGAGGACGAACGTTTGTTTTAGAGGTGGAAATTGTGATGAACCAAAGGGTCATCTTATGATTTAAGACTCCATTCCAGGCTCGTTAGCCTTAAAAAAAATTTATATTCACATCGATTGGCGTGCACAGTTCAGGCGTGAATCTAGAAAGCCTTTATGTGAAAATATATGAAGTAATAATTTTTTAGAGTTAAAATTTAATTTTTCGTTGACTTTGGTCAACGTTTTGAGTAAACGGACCTGGACCCATGTTCTGACGGTCCGGGGAGGTCCGTAGTAAAACATGGGAATTTCACGTATTCCCAGAATCAAATTCAAAGGTCCCTAACTCGAGAAATGAATTTTTGATGAAAATTGTTAGACTGAAATTTAAAGGAATTAAAGAAATTGACTAACATTTGAAAACGTTGAAATCTGGCCCGTATTTTGGTTCTGGAGCCTGGTACAGCTCTATTATAACATATATGTCATGTCTGTGAAATTTGGTAGAAATCACAGTTTATTTGACGTGATTCGAACGTCCGGTTGAGAAGATAGTAATTTTGAAGTGTTCTTGAAATTTCATTGATGTTGATGCTAAATTCGTAGTTTTAGGTGTTATTTTAGTGATTTGGTCGCACGAGTAAGTCTGTATGATGTTGTTAGACTTGTGTGCATGTTTGGTTTGTAGCCTCGAGGGCTCGGGTGAGTTTGGTGTAGGCTTCGGGATGTTTTAGACTTAGGAAATTCTGCTTTTTCTGCAGCTTCAACACTTGCTGGTTTCGTTCTTCGCGTTCGCGTGAGTAAAATTGCCTGGGGGAGAAATCCTTCTTCGCGAACGCGAAGTACTGGTTGTGAATGCGAAGCACTGGGGTTGGTACCCTTCGCGAACGCGACCAGCCTTCCGCGAACACGATGAGTTATGGGACTTGGGGGAGGGGAGGGGAGTCTTCTACCCGAATGCAGCCACTGGGTCGCGAACGCAATGGCTTGGGGGGAAATGCCTTTCACGATTACGTGGAATGACTCGCGAACGCGAAGGCCAATAGGGCCAAAGCATCGCGAATGCGAAGAAGACCTGCCCAGTAATTAAAACAGAGCCTAAAAACGGAAATTTGGCCATTCTTTCATATTTTCAAAACCAAGAAGGCTTAGAGGCGATTTTCAAGAGACAAGTTCTTCCCCAAAGTGTTGGTAAAACATCCTTAACTAATTTCTTCCAGTTACCCATTTTTTCATCAATTTACAACTAAAAAACTAGGGTTTTCATGGTAGAAATTGGGGGTTTGGGTAGAATTAAGGAATTTTGTATAATTGGAATTTAGACCTCGAATTGAGGTCGGATTTTGAAACTAATTATATATTCGGTCTTGGGGGTTAACGGGTAAACGGATTATGGTCCGAACCTCAAGTTTGGACCAAGCAGGCCTGGTGTTGGTTTTTAACTTTTTTTGGAAAAATTCAGGAAATCAGTAATTATTCATTAAAGTCAATTCCTTTAGCTCCAATTGATGATATTAAACTAATTAGGATTAGATACAAGTGGGTTGGAGGTGAATTCTAACGGGAAAGTTGTACTTGAGCAGTGAGTGGCCTGCAAAATCGAGGTAAGTGTTCTGTCTAACCTTAGCTTGAGGGAATAGGTATTGTGTGACTACTTGCTACTTGGTTTATTGTTGAATACGATGTATATATGAGGTGACGAGTACCAATATGCTGTGTTCGAGTCATAATATGCGAGTGAAAGTTCATTCTTGTTATTCTTGTGGTCTTAAAGCCTATTTTCCATGTTTATTGTTTCTATTGAAATGTTGGAAGAATTGTATCTGGTTCCACCAAGATGGATAACATTATGAATATTGATTTGAGGTTGAGGTATTAAATTGTAAAAGTAATTATGAGGAAATGTTGATTTCTTGTGAAAATTTCTCTTTATCTATTGTTAATGATTCTGTGATTGGTGAGGAAGAGTGTAAAGCAAGAAGGGTGATGTTGTGCATGATTTTGTTTATATTGTGACGAAGAGTGTAAAGCACAAAGGGTAATGTAACGAACTGACCGGTCGTTTTGTGTTATCGGATGATTTATGACTTGCGGGGACTCGTGGTCCGGGATTCGGAAGTGTTTAGAGTGCTATAGGAACACTTGGTTCCTTAAGGTTGGCCTTTAAGGCCAAGTTTGACTTCGGTCAATATTTTTAGTAAACGACCTTGAAATTGAGTTTCGACGGTTCCGGTAGCTTCGTATGATGATTTCGGACTCGGGCGTATGTTCGGAATGGGTTTCTGATGACCCGGGAGCGTTTCGGCGCCCAATATTGAAATAAGAAGTTCCTTAAGTTCCTATTGTGGTTTGGGGCGTGTTTTTGTGTTGTCGAGGTCCGAACGGAATTCTGAGACCGGGAATAGTTCCGTTATGTCATTTATGACTTGCCTGAAAAATTTGGTGTCATTCTGAGTAGTATAGGTCAGTTCGGCGCATTGTTTGCGAGGTCAAGAAAACTTAAAGTTCCTAAGTTTGGTTCTAGGGGTTTTAAGGTGTGATTTTGAGTTTTAGCGTTGTTTTGGGTGTTTCGAAGGCTCGAGCGAGTCTGTGTTATGATTTGGGACTTGTTGGTATATTTTGACGGGGGCTCGGGCGGGCCCAGGTGCCTCCCGGACACCATACGAGGCCAAAAACCAGCTGAAATAGTTGCTGTTGCACCTGTTCTGGTGTTGACCGCATGTGCGGTTGCCCTGTCGCAGGTGCGGGACCTATCCTGCAGTCCCAGCCTCTTAGGTGCGACCTTCAGCGAGAAGGCCATTTCTCGCAGGTGCAGACAAAGTTTCGTAGGAGCGGAGCCACAGGTGCAGTCTCCACTCCGCAGGAGTGGGCCCAGGCTTCCTCGTCCATTTCCGCATGTGCGAGCCTTTGCTCGCGGTGCGAGACTGCAGGTGCGGCCCTCGAGCCACAGGTGCGAAAACACTGTCAGACAGTGTGTTTCTTAAATACGGAATTCTTCATTGCTTTCTTCAGTCTTTCCTCCATTAAACACTTTGAGAGCTTGGGAAAAGGACTCCACGACCCAACCCCTAGAAGGTAAGTAAATTTCATCTCAGGACTTGTTAATGCATGAATTCCTAGTTGAATTTAATCACCTAATTAGTGAAAAATCAAGAATGGGGTAGTAACCTAGTGCTTTTGATAATTTGAGAATTTACCCGTGAATTAGATATGAAATCAAGTAAAAATCGTTTATTAATGATCCTTAGGCTATGGGTGAGTGTTCCCTTCGAGAACTTTTGGAATCCGAGCATGCGGGCCCGGGGTTGGATTTTGGGATTTCTTTAAGAATGGTGAATTTGGCTAAGTAATAGGAGAATTCCATGCTTTGAATATAAATTAATGTATTTGTATAAAATTTGGCTAGTTTCGAGTCCTCGGGTGTAGAGTTCGGAGTTTCGGGCGCGTTCTTGGTCCGGGGAGTAAATTCGACACGAGTGGAGTCTCCTTTATAACCTTGTAAAGGGGAACTGTCCCCCTAGGTGATTTAAATTCTATACGTGATAATTGTGGGGGCTACGTACGTACAAAGTGACGAGAGTCCGTACGTAGCGGCTAATACTATTATGTCCGGTTAGTTAGGTCCACATCATGCCTTGTGTTTTTACTTGATATGAACATATGCTTAATTTACATGTTGCTTAATTCCCTGAAGTCGTGAAAATTTGAGAAACTTGTAAGGAATTGTTCACTGAAAAGTAATTTAAAAAGGAATAATGTGTGTGCATGTGACCTCTTCGCAATTAACATTCCGCGAGCGGAGAGTGATTTTCCCCCCACTCTTATGGCAACAGGCCGTACGCCACGGCGGATTGAGAGATGCACTTTTGGTACGGGCCATTCGATTCTCGGAAGTGCATAGAGAGGATTGAGAGATGCACTTTTGGTACGGGCCGTTCGATCCTCGGCAGTGCATAGATGTGAGTACTTTGTGGAGAGGTGCACTTATGGTTCGGGCCGTTCGACCCTCGGCAGTGCACAGACGTGACTATCTTATGAATCTGGCCGGTTGTCCTTACCCTGCATGCGTATGATTTATTTGTTACTAAATTCATGGATATTGATTTGATAGATATTTGGGGGAAAGTAATTGTTTTATTCATTCCCAGTACTTTCTTGGATTTCAATACCTTACATATATATTTGTTGCTTCACTGCCTTTACATGCCTACCGTTTCTATTATATTCTGTTAAATTATATCGTTGGAACTTAGTGAGTGTCATGTCGACCTCTCGTCACTACCTCTTCGAGGTTAGGCGGGATACTCACTGGGTACATATATATTTATATACTCATGCTACGCTTCTGTACTTAATTGTACAGGTTCTGAGGCTGGTGCATCTGGTGTTCGGACCGGAGCTTGACTTTATAGACGGATCTGACTTCACAGTGAGCTGTTTTTCTCCTGGAGATCTTCGGCAGCACCATGGGGTTTTCTTTTGTTTATTTCCCGTCTATTTCCTTCAGACAGTGGGGTCGTATATTATATCTTTTGTATATTCTGTTAGTATGCCCGTCGGACTTGTGACACTAGTTCCTGGCACACACGTGATAGTTGTTATGGATTTCGGGTTTTTACATATATTGGCTCACGCCTCTTCATGACTGTTTTTGATTAAAACTAGCTATTTATCCTTGTCGAATCATGTTTTAAGTTTTAAAAACTGAGTATATTTTAAAGTGTTTAATCTAATAAGAAGGAACCTTTAGTAAATTGAGAGTCGGCTTGCCTGACCCCGCTGTTGGGCGCCATCACGACCTAAGTTAGGATTTTTGGGTCGTGACAACATGGTATCAGAGCAATAGGTTCACGTAAGTCTCACGAGTCACGGGCAAACCCAGTAGAGTCTTAGGGATCGGTATGGAGGCGTCTGTACTTATCTTTAGGAGGCTAGAGGGTGTTAGGAAACCTCTCTTTGTTCTTATTCTCTCGTGCAGTCGATGATTTACTAAATTCATTCTTCTATTCTCTCACAGATAGTGAGGACGCGTGCATCTGATGTTCCAGACCCGGGAAGGGCCGCTACCCCCGCTGTCCAAGGCCGCAGCAGAGGTCGGGGGAGGGCACCGGCCCGCGGTAAGGGACGATGGCATCCCAGAGCTATTCTGGTTCTCCACTAGAGGACCCAATTATAGAGGAGAAGGATGAGGTGCCTCGAGCAGATACTACACCAGTAGACTTCATGACGGCGCCAAGCTTCCAGGCAGTCATGGGTCGTATGATAAGATTTATGGACACTATGTTCCAGGCTGGTTTATTTCCAGCAGATCCCGCCACTTGTCAGGCGGGAGGGGGAGTCCAGACCCCTACTGCTCAGGTTGCAGTCCAGGCAGCAGCATTACATCATACCCCGGGTACACTGCCCGTGGGTGGGGTCCAGCCTGTTGAAGCAGCACCTGAGCCCAGACCAGCTGCGAACAGCGATCCGCAGAAGTTATTGGATAGATGGACCCGATTGCACCCTCCAGTCTTTGGGGGTGAGCGACCGAGGACGCCCAGGACTTTGTCGACAGGTGCAGGGACAGACTGCACAACATGAGGATACTAGACTCCCATGGAGTGGATTTCACTACCTTTCAGTTGGAGGGCAGAGCTCGTAGGTGGTGGCAGTCCTATATGCTCAGCGGGCTAGAAGATTCTCCTCCTGTCACTTGGAAGCAGTTCACGCAGATGTTTCTGGATAGATATATCCCACCCTCTGAAAGGGAGATCTGCGGTATCAGTTTGAGCGGCTAGAGCAGGGGCAGATGTCAGTGACAGATTATGAGGCCAGATTTTCAGAGTTGTCTCGCCATGCACTCATGATACTACTTACTGATGCATAGAGGGTGCGGAGATTTATGGCTGGGTTGCATCCTGGTATTAGGGCCACCATGGCCCGAGAGGTGGAGATGGGTACTCCTTATCAGCTCGTGGTAGAGATTACTCGCAGGATACAGGGGTATCATTCGAGGAGAAGGGAGAAGGAGCAGCACGACAAGAGGGCTAGATTCTTTGGAGATTTCAGAGGTGCCCCAGCTAGGGGCAGGGGTCAGTATAGCAGTGGTCAGCCCAGTAGGCCTTTATGTTCAGTACCTCCACCACCTCCCCGAGGTGTTCCAGCGAGGCCTCATTTCAGCCCTATGCCAGAGCGTTCCTACTGTCCTCCAGCCATTCAGATTTCACACAGTGGTTATCCCAGTCATCCAAGATCCTCCGACCCTTACTTCAGTGCTATGCCAGAGGGCTCTCATCACCCTCGGGCCATTCAGGGTTCTTCTTCGGGGCAGCAGACTATGCTACCTGGGAGTTGTTACGAGTGTGGAGAGCCAGGTCATATAAGGAGGCAATGTCCCAGGTTTCAGGAAAAAGGCCGTACAACAGGGTTATCAGCCGATGGGTCCGGCATCAGCAGTCCGGACACCTAGAGGTGGGGGACGGGTCGGCAGGGATCGTCCTAAAGGTGGAGGCCAATCAGGGGGAGGTCAGGCAGCTCCTGTTCGCTCTGGTGGAGCACAGTCTTCCGGTACTCCAGCCAGATTCTATGACATTCCGACCAGATCAGATGTAGTGGCCTCAAACAACGTGATCACAGGTATTATTACAGTATGTGGTAGAGAGGCATCGGTGTTTTTTGATCCAGGGTCCCCTTATTCCTATGTTTCGGTCTTATTTTCTCATTTTCTGGATGTCCCTTGTGAGTCCTTGGGTTCTCTTATTTATGTGTCCACTCCCGTAGGCGATTCTGTGGTTGTGGACCGGATTTGTAGGTCCTGTGTGATTTCATTTTGTGGGTTCGAGACTCGAGCGGATCTCTTATTGCTCGACATGGTTGATTTCGAGATTATTTTAGGCATGGATTGGATATCTCCTTATCATGTCGTGCTAGATTACCATGCCAAGACAGTTACTTTAGCCATGCCCGGGTCGCCTAGGTTGGAGTGGATAGGTTCCTCAGTTAGTGCAGCCAGCCGGGTTATTTCATTCTTGAAGGCTCGACATATGGTCGAGAAGGGTTGTCTGGCCTATTTTGCTTATGTGCGGGACATCATCACCGAGTCTCCGACAATTGATTCAGTGCCAATGGTTCGAGAGTTTGCTGATGTATTTCCTTCAGAACTTCCATGCATGCCTCTGAACCGTGATATTGATTTCTGCATTGATTTAGCTCCAGGCACCCAGCCTATATCTATTCCTCCGTACCGTATGGCTCCGAAAGAGTTAAAGGAGTTGAAGGAGTTGAAGGAGCAGCTTGAGGAGTTGTTAGCTAAGGGGTTCATCAGACCGTGTGTATCACCGTGGGGTGCTCCAGTTCTATTTGTGAACAAGAAGGATGGGTCTATGCGGATGTGTATTGATTACCGCCAGTTGAACAAGGTTACCATTAAGAACAAGTATCCTTTGCCGCGCATCGATGATTTTTTTGACCAGTTGCAGGGTGCTCGTGTGTTTTCTAAGATTGATTTGAGATCGAGATATCATCAGTTGAAGATTCGGGATTCAGATGTTCCGAAAAATACTTTTCGTACGAGATATGGCCATTATGAGTTCCTGGTGATGTCCTATGGCTTGACTAATGCCCAGCAGCATTCATGGACTTGATGAATAGGGTGTTCAGGTCGTATATTGATTCCTTTGTCATTGTCTTCATTGATGATATTTTGATTTACTCACATAGCCTGGGGGAGCACGAGCAGCATTTGAGAGTTGTGCTCCAGACTTTGCGAGAACAGAATCTATATGTTAACTACTCCAAGTGTGAGTTCTGGTTGGATTCCGTGGAATTCTTGGGGCATGTGGTATCCAGAGAGGG